>JAQFXW010004053.1:0-11378 GCA_034693945.1 Dendrobaena attemsi
GTTAGGGTCAGGGTACCCGTCGAGAGGGTCGGTTAGGGTCAGTGTTAGGGTTAGTGTCGTCAGTAGCAATTTCTACTAGATCTTCCATTCTACTAGCGGCCTGTTAGTATTTGAGATTTGAAGGCCGCCAGTGAATCACGTGACTAGCGGCTCTTTAGTAGTTTGTGAGATTTCAAGGCCGCCAGGCGATCCGCTAGTCGCAGCCTTTAATTTTACTTCTGTGTAATGTGACGTTTCGTATATATGTGGTCTGTTGTGCTTAGCATGAGGTCGTGCGACGTAGGTGTGGTGCCGAAGGAATTCCATGCTGAGCCTTGAATGATTATGGAGAGAATCTGTTCAAGCCAACAATTGTGATCACTAATATTGTAAGTACCTTAGGGCAAGTCATTCGCACACAGTTGCGCCGTGTCTTCAATGTTCTGTTTTGTACTTGTGAAATTTGGAAAGAGTGCAATATCAAGTATGATTAGAATGAGTAGGTTGTATTGTACTGTCAGGCTGCAGATTGTTGGCATAATTCTAGAAGACTGTCCTTAACCAAAATGGCCAGTGATGATAAAAATTGGAATTACCATTTGATTTCAGTATGAAACCAAACCAATTGGCTGCTTTTATGTCTGAGGCTATTATACAGGATGTTTTGACCTTGGAAAATTATCTGAAGCCGTGGTAAATGATTCAAAGTTTATTATATCTGGGGATTACTGATAGGGGTAATGGAGAACGAACCGGTTATAAACACTAGTGATCACAAGTGTTTATAGTAAACATTATGCCCATTTTTCGTCTGCTGTCATATTAAGAAATGTACTTTATTATTTGTTATAGCTGCTGACTAATCATAAATCGTTGGGATCTGAGTAATGCAAGCTATCGGCATGATAATCTGGTTTGTATGTCTTCTATTACTTCAATGAACCATTATAAATAATTTAATTAGCTATAAAATATCGAAGTGACTAGAGGACTGCCTGGCGGCCTTGAAATCTCAAAAACTAAAGAACCGCTAGTCACATGACACGACCACGTCATTCAAGTGCGCAAGCCATTTCCATAGCTGTAAAGAGTCATATGGATCGTTTAGGGTGAGATCAGGCGCTGTGAGGATCGGTTAGGGTCAGGTTACCCGTCTAGAGGGTCGGTATGGGTTAGTGTCATCAGTAGCAATTTCTACTGGATCTTCCATCCTGCTAGCGGCCTGTTAGTATTTCAGATTTGAAGGCCGCCAGTCAGTCACGTGACTAGCGACTCTTTAGTTTTTGAGATTTCAAGGCTGCCAGGCGGTCCTCTAGTCGCAGCCATAAAATATATACATGTGTAATACATGGATGTGTAATATGTTGATAATGTCTTGAAGTTCTTCTTAGATGTTTAAATAACTACTGTCTATGACTTTTGCTCTATATGTTCAGAAAATGTTTACTAGTTTATAAACTTCGTAGAGTTTCTAATTATTTATTTGGCCTGTGCAAGCTGTTTAGTTTTTGCATTGAGAGCCTGTGATGATAACAATTGGAATTACCATTTGACTTCGGAATGAAACCAAACCAATTGGCTGCTTTTATCTCTGAGGCTCTTTATTGGTTTAGAGTTCATAATAATATTTTCAGAGAAGGTACCACTTTAAATACAAGACATATAAACTGCAGTAATACATAAAATGTATAAATTATGTATTATTTGTATGTAGTGAATAGTGATGTATATTGTATAATAACAGCAAGTGTTAAAATTGTATGAACATGTTCGAAAGCTGGTCAAGTTTTATGTTAAAGTATTCGACCTGCTGCTGGTTGTGATTTGCTAATGTGACTAAATCCTGTAGAACTGTTTGATGGCGTGCATCTCTGTCTAAGTGTCTAATCAACTAAGCAAAGTACTGATAGAGCATCCATGCAAAGTATATTGACCTGTTATAATTTATTTATTTTAAGTATTTGCCAAATACTTCTTCGCTGATTGTGAGAGAAACATAGAAGTTACTATTGATTAAATTAATGGTATTTTGGTTTGATCAACATATGATGAGAAAACAGAGGCTGATGATCGTTATCGTCTGATGCAGATTTCTGCCTAATGTCTGAACCGCTGATGTTGACAGCAAAATGTCATTTAAACTGTTTAGGAAGATGTATAGAGCGTTTCTATACATTTCCACTATTTGTGTTTCACTTGTCTGATGCCTGTAGTTTAACAATAATCATGGAGATTTGAAAAGTGCCATATGCGTAAATAGTCTTAAGTAAAATCAACGCGACGATTCAGAAGCATTTGAAATTAAGGAGCTCAGTCATTGTACCCGTCTAAAAATATTCAGAGATTCAAGTTTAATGTGGAAGCAGGAATGACGAAAAATTTAGAAGCGTTCATTTCAATCGTTTGTTGTAAGAATGTTCAGATTTACTAGCCATCAGTAATGTGTTGCTTTGCTGTGTTCAAAATGAACTTAGAGCTGTTTGATAAATATTGTGAATTGGTTTTCATTGCAGGGATGAAAACACTGGGAACGAAATGTCTGCAGTTCGTTGGAAGATGAAGAGATTTTTCAATCTTTTCCCCGCATTTCATGTTGTCAGTTTTTTTTGTTCCAGGATACATCAAGGGTCCTTTTGCTGAGACAATGACAAAGTTTAAGTCGTGATTTTAGATAACACAAAATCGAGAGCCACATTTTATGTGAATAAAGATATAACTAAATTACGATTCTTTACACCAGATTTGATTATATATAATGTACTGCACAGTGATGAACAGATGCATCCAATTTCTTATTTTAAGTTAAACAAGGTGGTTATTATAAACTGGATTCTGTTGTTCGATTTTTTTGCTTCTGTCAAATTTAAGTAGTATAAAATGATCTTGTAATTGTTGCTACATAAAGTAAAGGAATTAGACATATATTTTATACTATTCCACGTTGCTTTTGAGAAAGGGGAGTTCTTTTTCTTATACTTCTCTGGAATTTTGTCTGCTTCTCAGTATTTGCTGGTTACTTTGTAGCTGTTCGACTTCCTGTATGAGTTTGGCTTTTGATGCTTGTGCTTTCTTACTGATATCTAGTTCTTTGTTTCTTGTTGACGTTCACTGCTATGTGCTTTGTTCGGCCGTTTCAGGTTCATTTAGTTCCTCTATTGGATATTCGGGCATTTTGAAGCTGAGCAGAGACACGAGACTTGCGTTTTTGGGCATTGATTTGCCCCCCTGCTTATTGTCCCGCTTCGTTCTTATGTTATTATTGTTGCTTTCTGTTTTTAGCTGAATTTCACCAACTTCGGGTTGACTCTCTTGAACCGGTTTTCCACCATCTTTATTTTCTATATTAGATACATCTTTATTTTCTATACTAGATACATCTTTGTTTTCTATACTAGATACATCTTTGTTTTCTATACTAGATACATCTTTGTTTTCTACACTAGATACAGAAGTGTGGCTTTCAACTGGTAGGTAATGCTTAGAAGTAATTGGGCTTATCGATCCAGAATGTGTGCTCCCTGTGTCGACCTTTGTGTTCTCGTTTGATGTGGCTTCTGCCTGCTTTGTGCCTGTTGCCGTGCCCTTGGAGGCAGAGTGTGTGCTCGCTTTGTCCAGCTTTGGGCTGTCAATTGATATTATACTGAATACAGTCTCTACAGGATCTCCCAGTGTATATGATATGCTCTTTGTCTTCATTTCGGTTTTCTGTCTGGTTTCGTTTTGCTGTGCCTGTGGTTTAATTTTTTCAACGCTGGCGACTGCACCGCCGTGCGGTCTAATTTTGTCAACGCTTGCAACCGCACCACCTTGCGGTTGAATTTTTTCAACGCTAGCAACCGCACCACCTTGTGGTTGAATTATTTCAACGCTAGCGACTGCACCACTTTGTGGTTTAATTTTTTCAACGCTAGCAGCCGCACCACCGTGGACTGTATCGGACAGCTTGCTGATGCTTTTAACGCTCGATGTTAAGGGCTGTTTATTAGACATGGTCGCATTGGATGATGCAGGGCTTATCTGCATCTGTGCGATTTGTGGGAAAATGTTGGTATACTCGACAAATCGAGGAGCTGGTGTTTGATCAATAGACAACTTTTTGCCATTTGAAGGCTTAGCTTTCTGTGTGTCGGGTTTTGTTACCGAGTGACTAGACGGAAGTTTTGCGGAACCGACAGACGAGACGCTCGGTGGCTGTACCTTTTCTGTATTGGGTGCCATTGTAATTGCAGCTGCATCGGCCTTGTGGAAACTCGACGTTGCCGGATCTGTTGATTTCGTAAAGCTGGCCGTTTGTAGTTTATCAGGTGTCGCTTCTTTGGACGATGGAGATTTTTCCCCTTCGACGGTCTCGTCTCTTTGTACGTTGTCTTTGCTCGATGCGCTGACATCACCTTTCTGGTTACTTGACTGTGCTGCTGAATTCATTGCTATCTTTACCGAAACATTGGAAGACGTTTGTCCTTGCTCTTCATGTGTGACAACGACGATGACTACTTCCTTGCTTGGCGAACGGCCATTCCCTTTCTTTTGATCTCCGTCTGCTGTTGATTTAGGCGTTTCTTGTAGAGCATTTGATGAACCTTCGTTCGGCTCTGCTTTTGCAAAACTTGGGGTCGAGTAAACGTAGGGTGCTGTGTCAGCGGTAGGCTTTGCAGTGTCGACCTTTTTGGGGCTCAGGTTCGAAGTTGCGTGGCTTGAAGATTTTGAAAAACTTGCAGAAGAGTAGGTGGTTAGCTGTGGGTCATCGGATGCCGGTTTTATGGTCAGTTTCGTGGCGTCTTCTTTTTTAGATGTATCGCTTTTCTGGGGGCTTGATTTTGTTGTTGTTGAGTGACTTGACGATTTTAAAAAGCTGGCAGAGTTTGAATCTGGTGGTAGGTTATCGGGTGGGGTTGCGGTGGCCGGTTTTGTAGCATCAACGTTCAGAGGGCTTATTTTTGCAGTTGAGTGACTCGATGTTTTTGCAAAGCTTCCTTTTTTGGGTAACTTTTCAGCACTTTCTGTCTGGACACTCAGTTGTGCAGTTGCATAACTGGTCGATTTTATGGAACTCGTGGAGAATACTTGATTTGACACAACCCGCTCGTCTGTGGGCTGAACCATATTTGGATCAGTACCTTTTATACTTGCAGTAGATTGTGCAGTACTGTTCGGCAACTGCAGATGCGTTGTTGACTCGTTTTGAATAGTGCCGATTACCTGGTGCGTTTCTATTGTCTCCGTCGTAGTTGTTTGGTTGGGATACAACGAGTTCACTGATACGGACGATGTACTACGTACGCAGAAGACATTGATATAGCTTGAAGTGGTGCTTTCGTGAGAAAGTCGAAGGTGTCCTTTTGTGTCGTCGGAATATATCGTGTCGGGCACAGCAGAGTACGAGTCGATATTGGCCACGTTGCTATCATTATTTGTTGTCTGTGACGTCGTTGCGTCTCTGCCAGTAAGTCGCATTTTCTCTACTTCCGAGTCGCTGGATTTGAGGATGATCGGGGTAGTGTGTAGGGAGCCATGTTTCTCCGGCAGAGGTGCACTGCAGCGTCTTGAGTCCTTGCTCACTTGAGGCAAAACGTGCTTGGCCTTACTGTGTGGTTTCTCGGCTTTCTCCCGCTGATCGCTTGTTTCTGTTGCTCCATCTTGTTTTATGCTCGATACACTGGAGGCCTTGCTGTCTGCAACCGAAGCAGTCCTTAAGTTAATCGGGGTTGCTTCGCGAGCTGTTGTAGTAGCTTCACGGCTAGACTTTGAAACGAGCAAAACCCGAGTATCTTTCCTTTTGTCCGTTTCGTTCACGTAATACTGGACATCAATTCGTCTTTCCTTCGGTGGTGCCCTTGTCGGCGTTTGTTGGGGACGTTTAGTCGCAGATGCCTTGTTCTGATTATCTGGAACCAAACTGTTTACGCTACTCTGTATTGACGTGCTTGAAGTATCGCTGTCCGCAGCAGCGAGTGTCTTCTGTTTCTTGGGTGATGCTTTCTTGGCTTGTGCTGTGTTCACCAGCATTACGATGTTTTGTGAACTGGTTGTCTGGCTTTCGAGTAGTGTTGTAACCGTTTGTTGCTGGCGTTGTTTCGTTCTTGGTCTTTTGCTTGTGGTGTTCGTGTCTGTGGAAGCTGGGTCCTGATTTGACGTCATTTTGTGTTGTGTCTTGCCCATCGTTTCAGACATGTACTGGAGCCAATAATTTAATTGGGCAATATCGTCCATGATATTCGTGTTCTTGTAGTGACCTCTGGTGTCGGGTGAAACCTGTTTTGCATTGCTTTTCGCTGTTTCCTTTCTGCGATTGTCTCCAAGGGCTGTCTGAATATGCTCCATTGTGTCTTTCAGCACATCCAGTTGTTTTTCCAATTCTCCCTGATCAATGACACATTCACGGGGAGTTGGAGCTGTTCTCTCAACCGGATTTTCATGGATTTCTGGTGCTCTGCTGTCGCTTAGCTCGTTCGATTTTATCCAGGAGCAGATGAGTATCATCTTGTCAAGAGCTCTTTTCAAATTGGAATGCTTCGTGGCCAAATCTCTTGCTGGCGTCGTTTTCTGGGTAACGTTTGTTGTCTTGCCGACAGTTTCTTCCAGTGCTATGATTTGTTCGTTTATTTCTCCAATTTCCTTGATCACTTGCCGTAGTGCTTCATGTTGCCCCATATGACTCGCAAGTACAGCCTCGTCTGCCCAGGCGTCCTTTTGCTTAGCTGGACTCTTCATCATGCGAATTGGTTTCTTCGTCACAGAAGCAGGTCTTTGCTTGGCTTTTGCTTCTTCAGTTTGTACCTTTATGGGTGGCGGGTTTTGCAAAGTTCGATTACAGCTGTTTAACGGTCTGGGTGGTGTGTAGCAGGGTTGTGGTGTATCGTGTGCACCGTTTTTGTCTGTTTCACTTTTTATGATGCTTGATCTCTGATTTTTGTTTGTCGGTTGTTGCTTGCCTGCAAAATGCACAAAGATCTAGATGCAATAATTTATTATGACCGCACCATTGAAGCATTGAAATGCCTTTTTAACTACCAAATTATTGTGAGGCGCGA
The DNA here is from genome assembly GCA_034693945.1 of Dendrobaena attemsi. Taxonomy (NCBI): domain Eukaryota; kingdom Metazoa; phylum Annelida; class Clitellata; order Crassiclitellata; family Lumbricidae; genus Dendrobaena; species Dendrobaena attemsi. Next base: position 7,011 of record JAQFXW010004053.1, read on the forward strand.
TAGTGTAGTGGTGAAGTAGCAGGTTCGAATCTCACCTGCCGCGTAAGGACCTTGAGCAAGTTCCTCACTCACAATTGCTCGTTGCGCTTCAGCGTGTAAATGTCCACACCTCCGGGCTGTAGTCGGGACCACCTCTGGGTAGTAGGAGACTTGAAGGGAGGTATAGAAATGTGTGAATAAATAAATAAATTATGCAGTGTTGGGTCTCTAGTATTATCCATCGACTTGTGTTCGCAGAGACTCGGACATGCTGGATTTTGATCTGGAAGTCTGTAACTTGATAATTTCGGCTGAAATGATAATCGCTGAATGATTTTTGATATGAATGACACTTTAAAAGTCACATACAACATACATTGTTGATTCGATTAATATTAATTCGTTCGAGAATTTATATAGCACCTCTTGAAGAGTGCCACTGTGTGAAGTGCTCCTGACTCTCACTACAGTCGAAGAGAACTACTGCTTACGTTTAGACCTTGCTAAATGCTGTTTTGGTAGATCTTGCAGCTGATTTATTGGATGAAAGGATTTTTAGAAAGATGAACTAGGCAGAGGCATTTCCAGCTCTGGTGCTAACTGATGAGTCGTGTTAGATGGCCAAAGACACACTTTAAGTAACATGCATGTTGTTAACATTTTTAAGCATGTCAAGATTTTATTTAGTCAATAAGAGTTAAAATTTGGTCTATTTTAAAATCTGTTTGATACAACTTGATTGATACAATTGATTCCTCCCAACTTAATCGCTTGCAGCTAATCCAAAACTCACTTGCCCGTGTCATCCCCAGAACACCAAAACATATCACCCCATTCTCGAATCACTTCATTGGCTTAAAATCCCTGAACGAATCCACTTCAAAGTCATCTCGCTAACTTACAACTCTACAATATTCCAAGCCCAAATATCTTCCTGACCTCTTCACCATCCATTCAGTTTGCTCCACTCTATTTTTCTCCTGTCTCTCTCTCGCCCACCTGTGACTAGCCATCTCAAATTCTCCAACCGAGCCACTTACCATGCTACACCTCGTCTGTGGTATGACTTTCCTACTGAACTCCGCAAATTTTCTGATCCTCATCCCTCTCAAGCACCCAACTTCTCATGATTCAGTCTCCCCTATCTGTCACTCCTAAGGCTTTCCATTCTAAACTGAAGCTTCACCTCTTCAGGCTGTCATACCCTGATTCCTCTAACTCTGACCTCCTGGAACTCGACCTCGGACCACCACGGACTTTTCTCATTGACTACCCTCTTGACTTTACGCAGTCTTTTAAGTCTTCGGCCTGCACGGTCCTCGCTTTCCTTAAATTAGAATTGTACTGTATATCAGGGAGAAAGTTCCTGAGGACAAAATGTTAGTTGTAATGACCATTTCCTACATACATGCACATGTAGTTCAGTTCAAGTTTATCTCGGACGTTAATCACTTTTGGGTAAAGAGTAAGAGAACATTGGTTGTAGGCTTGATTTGAACTTCTTGTTACAGTGGTGGTGGTGCAAATAGGAAAGTCGCCGCCTTGCGTCCGATGGGTCACGGGTTTGATTCCCACCCAAGCCGCTGCATAGGGACCTTAGACAAGTCCTCACTCACAGTTGCTCAAGTGGATTCGGCGTGTAAACTCGGACACACCTGCTGGAGTGCTGACCGCCTGCGTATAATAGTAGATTGTAAGAAGCGGTATAGAAATACACATACCTACACACACAGTTTAATGTAGGCTACACTAATCGGAAAATGAATTTCTAGACAATGAGTGGCAATTGACAATAAATTGTGTGTTAACCCGCTAATGAAAAATTGAAAATACGAATACAGAACACCAGTCCTTGACACGAAACCTTGAAACACAGGAATGTTTGTTTGCGCCCTTAAATACATCGTAAGTCTTCGGCTTACTGACCGTTTTCCACCTGCATGTCGCACAGTGTGCGGCGATCGATTAGCGTTTCGAGGTAGTCGGCGACGTGGTCGATAAGGTCAAAAGGTTGACTGTTGATGACCGATCGGACGACATCGTTGAGAAGGTCTTCGAAGCCAAACGGAAGACTGGAACGATGATAGAGTTGGTCCGAGACCTTGCACGCCGCCATGCTGTGGACAACATAAGAATAACCATATGGCTAGAAGGGTAGGGGCGAACCGTAGGCCTACTGTCTTGAGGCGACAAAATTGTTGTTGTCTTACTTCCAGTTGACAGTTTAGAGTGGAAGGAGATCTGAAGAAGTTGGAGCTGAAGACTGTGAAGAAAGAGGCTTCAGGAGACAGGAGCAAGTGGAAGAAGGGGAGCCGAATCATATATCTCCATATTCAGACACGTATTTATTTTGTTTTTCTAAATTATGGTTGAACATTTTTTCGCTGTTTATATGGTAGCTGAATCCCCTCCCAGCGAGTGATTAGTCCAAGCCTGAGAGAGAACAGAGAAAGAGCGAGAGAAAGAAGCTGAAGGTAACGAAGCTAGAGGGCACTGGAGACAGACGCACAAGTGGAAGAGCCCGGCTGACCCCCTCCCCAGCGAGGGATTAATCCAGGCCCGAAGGAGAGAGAGATTTCAAAGTGGGAGAAGTTGAAACGTTTAACCGTGTTAGACGGTTTGTTGATTTCCCATAACAGGCGTACAACGGTCTGCAATACGAAAATCAGTGGAAAAAAGCTTTCCTACGTAGGCTATAGGCTTGCACGCATCTAGCCTATGAGACGCGGCCAGAGTTCGAAGGGACTTGTTTTCTCTTTCCAAGAGGCCAATGATCCAGATGGATAGTAGACTAAAGTTTATACAGGCTCGATAAGTAGGCCATTTGCATACATGATGGAGCGTGGTTGTGTAGTGGTAAGTGTTCGGTGCTATGCCTTGTTACCATGGGCGTCCGGAGGGGGGCGCAAGGGAACGCACTTGCGTCCCTCTGGATTTTGCACATATTCTACATTTCTGAAATAGCATCTTAGAACACTTGACTAGCATAACAACAATTTTGCTGGCAAAATTAATTAGAAAATATAGTTCAAATAGCAAGTCGAAGCTCTTGCAGATCTGTGAAAAGTAGAACATTTTCTGGTATATTTGGTTTATGAGAGCGCGATGGTAGACACTATTATCAGAATAGGCCTACATGTCTTATTTTTTTCTCACGCTAAGAATTTACATTTTTGCGTCCCCTAGAAAGATTTCTGCGGACGCCCATGCTTGTTACAGGATCGAGGTTCGCAGATTCGAATCTACCTCGTGGCCCCGCGTAAGGACCTCGAGCAATTTCTTCAGCAGGAATTGTTCTGCGTGGAAGGGGACCTAGTGTAGTAGCCTAGACACAGTGACAGGCAAATCCTCTGCGAAGAATCTAAGCCAACCTTCTTTCGCCAGGTAGCGTAGTAGCCTATAGGGGCCCTATATGAAGCAATTCGGCGTGTAAACTCGGTCACACTCTGCATCCGCTCTGTAGTCGGGGGCGCCTCTGACAAGTTCATACAACGAGAGACGATATACGTGATAGGCCTATATAGAGGCGTGGTGGCGCAAGTGGGAGAGTCGTCGCCTTACGTCCGAAGGGTCGCGGGTTCTATTCCCGCCCAATCCGCCGCATAGGGACCTTGGGGAAGTCCTTCACTCGCGTTTACTCAAAGTGCTACCGCGTGTGAATTCTGACACACACCTGCGGGCTGTAGACGGGACTGCCTCTGAATAGTAATGGACTGTAAGAGGCGGTATAGAAATATCCACATAGGCTATATAGGCCTACTTGAATACAAGACAGCATAGACCCTATAGGCCTACTTACGTGCCATTACTCGTTACTCTGTTGTCGATACGCTTTGCACAACATGTGTTATAGTCAAAGATTGGTTCTCATATATTCGTTTCATTTCTTTCGCTCCCTAATTATAACTTCCCCACTTATAGAATTTCAGTGTAGATCGAGACTCCCATTCACCCAAACTTATACATAATAAAATCATATATTTCCATAGGTAAACACGTGTATTTATTTTGTTTTTCTAAATTATCGTTGAACGTTTTTTCGCTGTTTATATGAGATATTATGAATGCCGGGTATTATTGAACTGTGACGCAGTCTGTTGTCATGGAAACAGAAAGGAATCTTAGACAACAGAATGATCTCCTAGAGCCGCAGCTGGAACTGTGAAAAGGAAACAGAATTTGCTATATAGGCCTAAATTCAATATAGGCATAATCGTGTTATCTGTCATTTGAAGGATCAGTAATGGCCAGGGGCTTCTATCCCTATACCCAGCGGGCGCAAGTTCGCCCGGTGGAAAACAGGGGGGGGGGAATTTCATAATGTATAAATTTCAGAAACAGGGGGGGGGAAACTGGTCAAATGGAATGGAAGAGTATTTTTGAGGGGGG
>JAQFXW010004054.1:0-11378 GCA_034693945.1 Dendrobaena attemsi
CATTTGTCTTCTTACTTTAATACATTAGTCAATCGCTCTTATTTGCCTTTATGTGAAATCCGGGCTGTCCTACTTAGAGGGATTGCTCGTCCCTTTGGACAGTCCGTTTGTATCTAACTATATAATTTTCCATTTGGGCTAAGACTTAGGCCTATTACTTAATTTTTTCCCTCTTTCTATGTAGCTTGTTTGATCGTATTTTATTACCTGTAATGTTGGATGCAATAAAATGATTTGATTGATTTAATTGATTGAACAACTACTGCTGCTACTTTTACTACCGTCATACAACCCCAACCACGGCTATTCTTCCCCTTAATAGTCTACGTTACGCTTCAACAGGTACGTCTGCATGGAGTTCATCATCCGTAGCAGGGTCCTGATCCAGCTTCGAGAATCATCCGTCATCCGCTTTCAAGATCCTCATCTCTGCTCATCCGACCAGTTACGCCTCAACGACCGACCTCTAGTGAACCGTGACGGCTTCTTCGTCACCAGTCAACCGTGTCCTCTGACGGGCGGATACAACGTCCGTCTGCACGACCGTCGTCACGGTCGAGGCGTCTGCGATGCCTTCGAAGGAACGACACGCATCGAGGCCCAGTGTTCCTCCGAGGACCCGGGTCTCGTCTTCCGCTTCCGGTTCCCCCAGTGCGTTCCAGAGGGACTGGGAATGGACACGGAACAGCGAACGTTCTGCATCGCCAGCTGGACTGAGGATGCGGACGCGTACTGCGTCATCCGGCCCGACGACGGCTCCGAGAGGGCGTGGTGCCTTCGCTACGACACCCGATCGGGGTCGACCGGGGTCTTCACCGCCTACCTGTTCACGGGCCTGCGCTGCAATCGCGACCCGGTCCCCGTCACTAGTATCGTACTTGACATGCGCCTTGACCTAACCCCGACGACGGGGGTACAGAGGTCGTTATGCGCCGACGACTACGAGGGGTGTGAGTGGGAGAATCCGTGTAGGGATTACTGGCCGGACATGCAGCTCGCCTGTCCTCGACGCTGCGGGGTCTGCAACGAGACCTTGCCCCGCCTGTGCGCGCTGCCTTCGTGGGTACGAGGGAAGTGGATAGAGATGGAGGACTCAAACGAAACACTTGATGTCAGCGAGGGTGAGCTCACCCTCTCAAGCCTTGGAGATCGATACGTGTGCGTCGACTGGCAGCGAACAGGAGGAGGAGGGATTGGTGAACCGCGCGGTCGACACGGGACCCACTCGGCCGATGTTATGCTTGTTAAGACGGCCAGCAACGGCTGTCGACATCGTTACGTCTGCGTTCAGTGGAGGTTGGTCCATCGCTCGATGACCTTCCTGCTCAAGTACCGCTTCAGTCGGAGTCAGCTGTGGCCTTTCGACGGGTCCACTCCTTTCGGTCCCATCGGTTGCCACCTCTTCCGATACGACGACGTTCAGCCTTCCCTTAACCGATTCACCTCCATCACTCGTCGCTTCAAGACGCTGGTTCAGTCGGACGCGTCTTCCGTCGACTGTCACTTCCCCATCGTAGACTACGAAGTAACGGTCAACTTCGGTGGTCAGCTCAGTCGTTGCAGCGGTCATCTGAGACCGTTCGATGACCGCGGCGTCGTCAAGATGCGCTTGGTCATGCACGCCTGTCCGGGTGTCTGGCGTCTGCGAGAGTTTCGGTGCGTTGGAGCAACGAGTCATTCGGATGAAGAGTTCATTGTCACCTACCTGGAGCAGACTGCAGAGTATCAGTGCTGGATTTTCTCGTCGATATTTCCCACTGAATTCTACCTTCTGTCTGTGACCGATTGCGCCGCTGAAGCCTTTGGTAAGATACGCAGAGGTTTGCTTCACCCGGTTATGTCTTTCCACAGCGGACCCCCTAGCAAAACGGAATCGCCAACCAAAATAAACGCTGATTACGGATATGCATCGCTCACTACAGCGATAACTTACGATAATGCCTCAAGAACAACAGCTGATGAAAACTCTAGAAGTTTAAGTACTTCTAACTTATGGGAAACAAGCACGGCAAGATCGCGGAGTGATAAGATGCCGCACACAGTGCAAACAGCCAACGCATCAACACCAACTGTTCTACTAAACGATAAACGCAATAAAAACCTGAGTAACACCAACAATATCGGAAACGTGGCAGACAACATTCAAAACACAACAAGCGACAACGTAAACATGGAAGAAAACATTGGAAACACTACCGGGAACACTGAAAAGCTTAGAGACGACTTTGTCAAGACAGCAGACGACCTTGGAAATTCTTCAGACGGCAGAACTCTCAACGCAGACGACTTTGAAGCAGACGACTTTGAAAACGAGAGCAACAGGACGGAAGGATTCGCCGACTACAGGCGACTTGGAAGAAGCCAAGCAGGATTAAGCAACGGCATGAAAGCAAACAAAACAAATTACACGACATCGGACGACGAATACGATATTTCAAAGGAAACGGATTTAGATCCAACGACGGACGAGACTAAGCTTCACGACGAAGATTTGAAGTCGATCGGTAGAAGAGGTGGAGGAGGAGGAGGAGACCAGACGGCATCTGCTTCGGACGTTGAAGCATTTCGTCGGCTAAACAAATCGCTGAGGAGCGGAGCAGACGATTCCTTTGATTCAACCAAATTAAGCAATCGTCCCTCTTCTAGAGATGACGTCATCGATGACGACGACGACTACAACGAAGGATCATCGTCATATCGACAAGCAGACGACAACTACAGCTCCAATTACGATACGGTCGTGACGACGAAGTTTCCACGCGAGACAATGGGTAATGACGTCATCGATGACTCTGTTCAATTGCTGCAGACCGTTCCAGACGCAGACGACGTGAACGTGACGTCAGTAAATGACGTCATAGGAAATTCCTCGAAAGACGTCAGCGTGACGTCAACGACGATCGTTTCTCTTAAACCAATGGCAATAAAGTCGTCTGCCAGCGCAAAAACGTCGACGGATCGATCGTTTTTCAAAGCAATTTCGGTCGTGTATGTATTCTTCTCGTGGAACTTGGCAACCACAGTTTCTGCCTAGCGAATAGCGATGATGATGATGATAACGACGACGACGACGACGACGACGACGACGATGATGATGATGATCGAGCGATTTTGGAAATCAATACGAGTTGCTTTGACTGCATCCTAACAAAGCTATAGCGGCGGAACCATCGATAGGAAGCTGTTTGTTGTGGCAGAACGGAATTTGCTCAGAGCGCAATCTACCGAAGTAAATCAATGAGAGATGAATAGATAGACAAATTGTATGGCAGAAAAAGACGATTTCGAAGATATAAATCTTCCAATTTCGCAATGTTACATATATCTATTATATATTGCCTATAACACATAACTATGAGTATAACCACAGTAGGCTATATATAATATAATTATTTATACTGTGGTAGCCTATAACGTAGGCCTATATACATCATAAGTGTATTACTGTATGGATAAATAATGTACAAAAATATTATGTATACTGTAGATGCAAAGGCCCTTGAGGCGTCGTGGCGCAAGTGTTAGAGTCGCCGCCTCTCGTTCGAAAGGTGGCGGGTTCGATTCCCACCCAAGCCGATGCGTAGGGACTTTGAGCAAGTCCTTCACTCATAATTGCTCGTTGCGCTTCGACGTGTTAACTCCGACACACCTGCGGCTGTAGTCGGGACCGCCGTTGAGTAGTAGTGGACTTTAAGAGGCGGTATAGAAATACACACATATACATATACACCACAAATAAATAAATACATGCATATTATGCTGTGTATACAATGTATATTATGTAGGCTTATATGATAAAGTACTTCGATATTATGACATATATTTGTATAAGCCTATTATACTAAATATATATTATATATGTATATATATATATGATGTGTAGGCATATAATGGTTCACATTATGTATATATTGTGTATATATATATATTATGAGGCAGATGATTATACGATATCATACATGATTAACATATATGCCTATACATATAAAAAAGATTGAATAGATAGCATTAGCTAATATATATATATACCTCGGGTAAGAAATATATATGTATATATGAATATGAATACAAAAGGCATTTCCACCATTGAATTCACTGCAGAGTGATTGATTAGTGGGTGATGCGGTCAGGCGCAGTGGGATCGAAGATAGACGCCCGAGGGGTCGTCGTCGTAATTACGGACATAGCTCAGAGCTGCTCGGATTCTTAGATCGAAGGCGCAAGCACCGAGCCAGACACAGCTGAAGATGTAGCTGACCAGGGACCAGAATGATGGGTCCATCTAATATAGGACCTATAGCTGCTTCGTTGCCTTCCAGTGCTAAAGAGAGACGAGCTTTATATTAGCCTACACGGACCTATATGTTGTAGCCTATACTTTAAAGTTTATACACATTCGGAAAGCCAAAAATAAACCCTATTTACCGTACAACATGCATGAGCGATTTGAAAGCTATTTGAAAAATCTGAAGAATTGCAGTTGTGTGTTTTCACTCCTTTGATAGGCTGCAGATGAAAGTGAAAGGTTTGATATGTTCAAAATAGTATAGATGAAATTGCAACTGTTGTGAACGCGTTTTAAGACATATTAAGGAGTGTAATTATTAAGTAACTAGAAACTCACTAACTTATCTGACATGATTTAAACCATATTTATTGAATAGCAGATCTCACCTTTATCTGAGATAATTTATTTATAATTTATTTCATTTATTCGCAAATTTTTATACCGCCCCTTCAAGTCTCCTACTACTCAGAAGCGGTCCCGACTACAGCCCGGAGATGTGTCGGAATTTACCCGCCGAAGCGTCACGAGCAATTGTGAGTGAAGGACTTGCTCAAGGTCCTTACGCGGCGGGTGGAATTCGAACCCGCAACCCTTCGGCTGCAAGGCGGAGACTTTTACTACTACATTACCGCGCCCCACGGAGGTGGAGGTCAGTCTCCTTCTAATTAGGCTTTCTGTCTTCTGGTCTTCATGTCCTCAATCGATCATCGAATGATAATATTATTCGTATGAAAATTCATTCATTCATTCATTCATTCATTTATAAGTGTCTATTGCGACTGTTCAATTACTCAGAAGCGCTCCTGACTACAGCGCTGATGCTCAGCCGGAGTTAACACGCCAAAACGCCTCATTCACAATACGCGTCTGGCGAAAGAAGATTGGGACTGCCCACGGGACTCGATCTTAGATCTCATGTTATCCAAACCAGTGTATCACCCATCATGCTAACTCTCCTCCCCACAAAGCAATTACGAGTGAAGAATTTGCTCAAGGTCCTTCTATATACGCAGCAGTTTGAGGCAGATTCGAACCTCACAAGGCAATTAACATACCACTACGCCATCACGCTCAGCAGTAAATATGCGTGCGCAGAGATCTAAGCGCTATATAATTAGGGCCTACGTAAAGCCCAGACTACAGTAGCAATAATTATGCGTGCGCAGATCTAAGCGCTATATAATTAGGGCCTACGTAAAGCCCAGACTACAGCGTCCAATTGTCCTTTCTCTGAGCCAGTTGTAAGAGTCGTCTGCGTCTCCCAGCAATTCGTCTTCGGCTGCACCTGCCACAACCAACGAACGGCGGGTGATACAGTCTGCATGGACCGAGTGATCGATCACTTGAAAGGAACCGTCGTATCGAACTCTTCCTCAGTTTAGGTGTTTCCCTGCTTTGCAGCGAGAAGAAGAAAGGGTCAGTGACCGATTCTCAAACGTTGGGATACAATGCAGGGAAGTTCTAGTGAAGTATACCAGCGCTATATAACGAAAGACAGAATAATCAGGCCCAGTGCGTGTGCGTTCAATGCATGTGGAACAGCCATGTTAATAAAGCCTGATTTGCATTTAGCTCTATGTATTGTATTGTATTGTATTTGTGTATTTATATACCGCCTTTTACAGACCACTGCTACTCAGAGGCGGTCCCGACTACAGCCAGAAGGTGTGTCGGAGTTTTACACGTCGAAACGCTCCCATCTGAACACCTTTAGTCGGCTAAGACTTATATAAATCTCTTGGTCTTTCCAGTCATTCGCGATTTAGCAAGTTAAGCCAGTGCAGACCGCCTCTGTCATCGTAGTAGCCCGTATGCTACGCGTATTCCCGTATCTTATGGGACCCACCAGTTGAGTTGCATTTGATACTCATGCAAATGGAAACGTATACATATGATTATGTAGGTAGAGGTAAAAGATTCATGTGTTGTTTATACCGCTTCGTCCTAATGCAGGCCAGGACTAATGTCTTTCTGACGGCTTCACTTACCGAGTGCTAAAAATACTCGAAAATACCTCTGAACCATGTGCATGGTTCTTCTAGTCCTACCGATGTATCATGGGTCTTTACAAAATATATAGAGTATTTATTGGATCTCAACTTCTCAAGATGCCCATCTTGGAGTCCAGTACGTCGGAGCGTATACATAACCGCGTCTCTATTCGAAAGTTGGCGAAGTCTTAGCGATAATCTCTCGGCAGATTAGTGAGATTAAGCCTAATGTCCACATTCTGCGGCCTTAGGCTCTAGTCTAGTTGTATACTCAGGACCTTAGACGTCTAAATCGATACTATAAAGATAATCGGAAAGTATCATCAGATAGAGGCCAACATATATATATATATATTATATAGTGGCTTCTGAATATATATATATATAATATGTGTGTAATACGTATACATATGTATGTATTATATGTATATGTATTATATATATATAATTACATTACACACATTCGGATAGCATTAAATGAAATCTCCACCAAGTCTTCCGGTACTTATAGATTCAGAGGGTGACGATGGGTCCACTGCGGTCGGGTATTAGTGGTCACAGGGGTTCATCATACCCCGCTCCATACCGCGCGGGGGGTGGGGTGGCTTAGGGTGAAGCAGGTCCCAGCAGACGCGTCCTATCGGTCCACTGATGATCGACTTCAATCCACCTCCCGCTGCTGCTGCTGCTGCTGCTGCTGCAGAGGCAGGAAGGATGGGCGGTACAAAGGAAACGCCAATTGTCCCGAATGAGGAACAGACGAGTATTGCATTTCTGTGCATTAAGCAGTTGATCTAGCCACCGATCAACACTCCTCCTTCTTATTCTCTTCCTCCTCCACCTTTTTCCCTCCTCCTCCTCCACCGGAATCCAACGGAGGAGGATGATAAACAATCCACAGGTTATCGACTCCGAACTGGAGTAAACATCCGCGACTCTTAGATGCATATTTAACCCTGGACAAAAAACGATCTACTGTATGTGCCGTGTGTTGCACACTCTCTTCGAAAGGTCCCTGTAGGCCTATAGCAAGCCTCCGCTCTAAAGTATAGGACCGCCGTAATTAAGGGGCTTCAGCTTGACGACTACTATTATTAGCATCCTGAAATGCAATTACGGATTTCTTCTATTAGGCCTCTCTCTGCCTGAGGCGTGTACGACGATACCTCGTAAAGAAGCGTTCTTCTTCTGAAGATCGACAGCATTGACGCAAATGCATACGTAGCTCTGCAGCGTAATTGACATTTCGAACGACCTGTTCTGCAGTAAGAAAGCAACTCTTAGAATCCCATCAATTGAATCCATTAGTACAGATACGTAGGCAATCAACATGTAATTTTGATTTTATAGCAAGATATATATAGATATACTTATATATATGCCTATATATATATTATATATATATGCATACGCCTATCTATATTATATATATGCAAGTATGCATGGACCTCTTATAATGGCACGCACCTGTGCTCGCTAATCGTTGCAGACTTTAGAGAGAATAGTCACAATAGTGGCATGGCCGGGCATATCAGTTGAGCGAATACAATAATTATTATAGGCTATCTGCTTACATAAACATTTTCTTTATTCAATTAAGTTCATGGGCTGATATTCAAAAGCAATTTTTCTGGTTTTTAATATCTTGCGGGTCACGGCTAATAAAAATAGGCCGTTGTATAAATTATTAAATCCGTTGTCTGATCTTCTTGGCATACGCCTTTGCTCGGACTGCTGCCTTTCTTGACGGGTACACTGAGCTTCAGGTTTGGATGATAACGAATGTATGGCTGATGCGATCCATCATAATTATGTTCACCTACACGTATATTCCTATAGGTTCAAGAGGGGCACTTACCCCAAACAACTCCAGAGAAAACGGGGCCGTAGGCGTAGACATTTGTGGGCCCCTCTGAACTTATTGACTATGAAAAAAAAGTCTGAGGTTCCGGGGATGTTTAGTCTATCGTAAGCTATACTCAAACCCAAAGAAGATAGACTTAAAGACATTTGTGAGGGTTAATAACATTGTAATTGCAACCATTGTCAAGAAATGTGAATTTATTTCATTTCTGTAGAGAAACCGCATAAGACGCAAGAATTGTTATAAGTGTTGGCCCTGGCCCTATTCGAGTAGGACTGTAGACTTAGGCTAAATTTGTTTATTGAAACGCCTTTTAAGGCATATCAGTATCTAAATTATAATTATAAAGAGACGCTTGAAACATTTTATCAGGTGAAATGCGTTACTTCTAGTCGACGCACGTAGGTTAAGTCTACATGACTGAAAGACAGATTATATTTTTGAAGCATACGAATGCAGAATTCGCGAAATTAAACGACAGATTACAAATAATAATTCCGTTAATGTTATTTTACATAATTTAAAAAATATTTTTACTCGTTTGGGGCCCCCGACAATCGGGGGCTTTAGGCGCACGCCTAGTGCGCCTATGCATATTGCATAAACGCGCCACTGATCAACTACTTTTAATCACTACCTTTCGGGTTTAACAACTTTCTTCCCACTAAGAAACTATTAGCCTAGTAAAGGGTACTAAACAAGACTGAAAATTTAACTTAAGAATAAAGTCAATAAACATAGGAAACTAATAATCTATGCAGCGTAGACACTATATCGTTTTCTATGCTTATGAAGATTATAGGCTATGTCAAGTATTGTGATGCATGCTCTATTTAAAAATGAAAGACCGAAAATATTATGAACATTTCCCAAACATCAGCTTTAACATTTAATTATAATCATTGTTAACTGATTGTTTCTATCGTAGGGAGAATGATAGAGCAACTGCTTTTCGAAGCTTTTTTGTTGAATATTGAATTGAATTGTGTTTTCTCCCCTCCTGGTAGGCTCCTCCAGAAATATCTTCGGAGGGGGTTGCCCACCGTAACTTAGGGGATCATGTGTCTCGGTTTTATCAATAAATCAATCAAATTCGTTTCTTTTCATTATCAAGTTTGGCATTTGTGGCAAGCTGTCGACAAGTAGCCCAGACGAATCTTATCTCTGCGCAAAGGATTCGAAGGATGGAGGATTCTCTCGTCTAGGAAATAAAAAAAATCATCCTGACGTCGGTATACAAATAAAAAGTTTCGACGCGAGTGAAAGGCGATCAATTGCGAGATTCTGCAGTTTGGAGATGTTTAGAAACAAAGGGAATGTAATTTTTTTTATCAGCTTTGACTTGGAGGAAGAAATTGAAATCTCCATCTTCAGGAACTCATACAGTCCTAACAAAGGTGAGGGGGCAGTGTTAAGTGGTTATGCAATACACGCGATACAATACAATACATAAGACTAGCTGTCGACATCTAGCAAATGCAGACAGTTTAAAAACTGGTTTGGACACGTTCTGTCCTTGTGCGATCTTTCTTATCTGGTGCACTGTCAACCTGTTCGGTTAGGATATCGTCTGTGTAGTAACAGTCCATGCATTGTTCTGTCCTGGATCTTCTCCATGCATGCTGTAATTATGAAGGCCCTGTAATTATAAAGGCAGAAGTTAATGTCTACATATTTTCATTTCTGCTACAAAATCACCGACACGTCAAATATGGAGGGTCGTAAAATTGTTGTAGGGTTGTAATAATCTCCCGATTTAGAAATTATTATCAAAAGTTTTTATTGTGCATTTAAATCATCGACGTTGAATCTCGTGACTTTTATTAATAATAGTTTTAGCTAAATGCAATAATTCAATGCACGGAAAAAGGGAATGCCGCGTGAGTCATGTTTTGATGATGGCATTGATGATGATAATGACTACGATGGCGATAACAGCATTGATGCCTATAATGACAAACATAAGAATGCTGACGATAATGATGTGAAGGATGACGAGAATGATGATGCTGATAATGGCGATGATGATAACGATGATAGAGACGACGATGGTGGTTGTGTTGGTGTTGGACGCCGCTGATGATGATGGATACTGCTGCTGATGCTGATAATGATAATGACCGTGATAGTGATGATCATGATGGTGGTGATCATGATGATGGAGGGTTTTGATGTTGATGAATGCTGCTGTTGCTGACGATGATGATGGTGATGATGATGATGTTGATGACGATAATGAGGATAATGGTGGTGGTGATGGTCGTGGTGATAGTGGTGGTGGTGACGATGATGACGATGATGATGAGGATGATGATGATGAAGATGAAGATGATCATGATCATGATGATGAAGATGATGATGATGATGAAGATGATCATGATGATGATGATGATGATGATGATGATGATGATAATGATGATGATCATGATGATTAAGTATAAGTCTTCGAGAAAAGACAGAAGACCTATTTTACAACCGGAACGTGACTCTGTGTCAGAGTAATTATGTCGTCAAAGTTGAACGATGTAGCAGACGAGTGAAGCGAAGACCATTCAGAGCACGATGCCTGAAATGCCATTGAAATGCCATTGAAATGCCATTGGCACTTAGAAGGATTCGCCAAGTACCTAGACAGACATTTGGGTTGGCAGAGAGACATACACCAAAATAATTGTCTTCTCCATGATCATGGGCCATCCGTACAGGCGTATACGCAAAATATGCAACTGCTTATATACACTGCAATCTGGGGGCTCCCAAATCCAATTTATAAAAATCATATAATATCGATATGACGCACCGCCATGACCTATGGGTAAATTAAGTGCAGAGTTGTATATCTTTAAATATATTATTTGTTACTACAGAGATGGAGCACTAGGTTCCACAAAATAGAACCTGCGCAGGTTTCCAGAAATTTTCGAGACAACTCTGTCTCCCGAGTTACCCTTTCTGAAGCCAATGACGCAGTTTCTCCTTTATAGTTCTCTTCCGACCTTCCACCAACTCTATACAGACACAGGTTGAGTGCAAATGTGATGGTGTCACAATCAATATGCAGATGAACCATGAAAGGCCGCAAAATGGCCATAATATATGTGACACATTGTCAGCTCAAATGACTCAATAAACGCCGAAGTGCTTTGGTTGATACTAAGTGATTGCATTCAGACATCCAGTCTATAATACGGAAGGAACGGACATGTATGTATTGTATGTATGTGTGTATTTCTAT
>JAQFXW010004055.1:0-11377 GCA_034693945.1 Dendrobaena attemsi
CGGTCCTTCTAAATTCTTGAAACTTATCACATAATTCAATAAGAATAGCCTAAATATTATTTAATGATTTTAAGCATAAATATTTTCGCCGCGTTTCAGTCTTAAAAGCATTTAGGCCTGGGAAAAGGCAATGCATTGGGTACAGTGCGGCACTTCCCACCCACCTATCCGCGATTGGGCGACAACATAGGGCCCGAAGTATTGTAGGCCTAGTGCCAAGTTGCAGTATGAATTATTTAAAAAAAAACAGTATAGGGTTATCTGGTCAGGGCTGGATTAACCAGTACGCTCATTATGCTCAGAGCATGAGACCCCACCCGCCGACAGGGGCCTCCCGAAGGTAGAACGCTGAAGATTTATTACATGAAAAAATTTCTTATAATAGATCGGGTGCTAATTTCGGTTTAATAAAGAATTTGCAGCTAGAAATTGCAACTTTTAAATGGCAATCATTCATCCAATCGTAAGGGATAGGCCTAAATGTGTCTCTGTTGGTTCAATTGCGGCAATACATAATCTCTGATTTAATTAAAATAATCACTTTGTTTTAGGCACAAGTTGATTTTTACGTATGACTATTTTACGACATAATCGTCACATTATGAGTCTGTGTTCAGTGAAAATAATGAGCATGGGGCCCTCGAGTACAATTAGCATGGGGCCCCCGAGAGGTTAATCCGGCCCTGTATCTGGTAAAGGCCTTTCGTAAACAAAATTGCAAGAATTCTTTGTATTATTATGAATCAAGAGAAACGTTTGCGAAGCACAGGAGAGATGCAGAAATGTCTTGAAGGAGTAGACCGCTATAATAATTATTCTAGTCTCTACTCTCTTCTGAGCTCATGTCCCAGCACCCAATGTACTTGATCTGTTTACTTTGAGGACCTAGGCCTACCTTGCACGAAGGCGGCGCGCATCTGCTGCTAACAATTGCCCGTGAGGACTTATTGCATTGCCGCCCAATCGCCCATCCTAGATTGGACTTATGACCTGATGATTATTGGATGAGATGCAGCCTTTACTCATTACATCCGCTGCTCCACAAATCCTGGTCTTTCAAGAACTGCTTCTGAATAAGCTGATCCCCACGAGACCCATCGCAGTAGCCTAATAGGTGCGTCATCCAATGGGGAAGAGGTTCAACCCAGGCAGTAGCTGTTATCAGATGGGGAAGACGTGTAACCCAGGTAGTAGGCGACATCCTATGGTGGTTGAGGGTGTGTGTGCCTGTCCTGACATAATAATATAAACACATCTGGTTCTCTTTTCACTCTGTTTTTATTAAACAATCACATTTGATTACAAGAAGCAGAAACTGTGAAAGGAAGTTTTAAATAATCCACAGTGAATTGTACGTAGAGTTAATTCCACATATCAGAGAAAATACACAAACATAGGAAGACATTAAAAACGAGAATAAATGAAATCAAGTAAGAACACAACAGAGTTTTGGAATAACGCTGACTGTCTGCCCTCATTCTTTCAACAGTCTGACAATTTACTTCTATTATTTAATTATTATTATTTAATTATTATTCTTTTTGCCCCTAGGTATTTAGGATCCCTCGGGTGTTTATAAGCTGCCTAATGTTAAAATCACTTGAACCGTTCTGCACATTCCAACTGCCCAAAGGTAGCACGGAATGCAACTGCATAAAATATTTGATGCATTTCTAATTCGACTCTTTGAACCAACAAATACATCGTGCTGAACCAACAAATAGTTTGCGAATCTAAATTGGAATAAAATGTAGACCATTACAGATGTATACAATATACATCATGCACACCATTAGTCAAAATGGATTCAGTACCGAAAGGTCGTTGATGTCTGCTGAGGAAGATTTTCCTATGATACAATTCCAAAATAAACCTCTCATTTGCAAACTAGGGAAGGATTGAGAGTTTGAAACTGATGCTGTGTTATTAAGGTACAAAATATCCATCTTGTATCACGATTAGAAGGTGTAGGCCCACAGTACCTGACCTACGATTCTTCCACAATCGGAATGGGAAAGAGGAAAGTACAGACAGAGCGATGGAGAAGCGCTTCTCAGAGGTGACTCACACGCTGCAGGAAACAACATCAGAAAGCTGTCGGCAAAAACATTTGACTGAATGCATCACTGACTAGACAATTTTATCTGGCATTTGAAAGTATAAATTATTATAAACGACCAATCATTGAACCATTTTAAAACGTATAAAGCAGAAAACCACTGATGCAGCATCATGAAACTTAAAAGGAAGAAGGATTTGGCCATCTACAAACTGAGAGCCCATCAACAAAACAAGAGCGAAAGCAAACTGAGTTGGAGTCAACGGTCTTAAGACTTTCTACAGTGATGAAACCAGAAAACAAACCAATTACTACGTCACTATCTCAAACAATAAAATTAATGACATTCATTGCAACAATTCCCGAATATCGATCCGTTAAGGTCTGTATTCAAAATTCAAACAAGTAACAACTGACTTCAGACGAAATAATTCAGACTCCTTAAAACTGTGACGGTTTTTCTAGTCTCAACAGATTTGTCTTTTCGAAATCTCCCTTCGTAGGAGTCCGTACGAATATACAAAAGGCGCTCAAAGCTACACTGACAAGGAAAAGCAACATTCAAGTTAAATACACAATATACTGAACGCGGTACAAGGAGAAAAACATTCCTCATGTAGCCAGATGACACAAAGCTGAACCTCTAATATTTCATCAAATGTATCAATCTTAGAAAATGATCAGAGATTTTCCGAATCAACATCTCCAAATCTCTTCAATGCCGTAATCACGTAAAAGCAACAAATAATTGTATCGAGAATAAGCTGTGACAAAAAATATCGATAGGAAAATGACTTTGCAAATATCAATGTGAGCAAATGTCTCGATTAAAGCTACAATGTACATCTTTAACAAACACCTGAAAACATTAGCACCAGAGCAACAACCACCCGAAAACATTAGCACCATAGCAACACAACCACCCGAAAACATTAGCACCAGAGCAACACAACCACCTGAAAACATTAGCACCATAGCAACACAACCACCCGAAAACATTAGCACCATAGCAACATCCACCTGAAAACATTAGCACCATAGCCACTAGTCTTCACTAGAAAACAACTGTGGGTGGTTAAGGCACAGATGGCAAAAGACAGGGATAGAATTTGTTGCATCTACAAAACTCTACAGTTCTTCAGAGCCTAAAGAAGCGACTTGCATTTCCTCACACGTCTTCAGTCAATCAATCAAAATTTATATAGCACCCTTTCAAGATCTCTACTCAGAGGCACTTCCGACCCAGGCCAAGTAGAAGTACTTATCCGCAGAGCTCAGTCGGTGTAAACACGTAACACTGGACGCACCTCGACTCAAAGATAAAGATGATCAAGCAGGAATTTGGTCAAGTCCTCTGTCAGTTAAGGGAAACGATGGATTGGTGCATTCATTCTCTCTCATTCAACGACCCATTTGCAATTGAACTTCCTCTCTATGGCTGATAGAAAAGAGATTTCAAGTGAGAAATTAATGTTTTGCATTTCTTGGTCGTTCGATTTTTCAATTTCATAGAAATCATAATACATGTCATGAAAAAGAATCAAAATTCAGATTAAATCATTTGTGATTTCTGATAAACATAAAATCATTGATACTTAGTTAATGCCATAAAAATTAGTTTTAATTCTGGGTTTAAAATAAATTAAATCAATGATTTTAAAATAACGTTCTAACCAAAAAAAAGACTTTTTACTCTTTTTTCAATGAATCAAAAACCGAAAAACACCACTTATCCCCTTCTATGAATTTTGGGCATATAGAGGTCGCTAAACAAGAGAAGCAGAGTAGAATTGTGTGAATCAAACTAATGTAAGTTGTGTAAGTTAAAAGTCAAAGTCTGCAGTTTTGAGAGAATGAGCTGATTAAGCAAATAAGGCGGGTAAAAGAGGTTCACTTTAGGCCAAAGATGACTGCAGAGGAATGGAACAAGCTCTGAATTCTAGACGAAGTGACCAGAGAGTAAAGTGATCTGAACAGAGGGAGGGAGGGGCACTACTCTATTGTCCCGTCTGCTTTGACAGAAGTCACAAACAAATAAAAATCATAATAAACAAAACAACCAAAAGAAACAAAACAACAAAAATAAATTGAGAGAATTTGGTCCCAAGAACAACAAATCATTGGCAAGAAACAATATCCGAAATCCGAATGTAAACGAAGCTAAAGCGAGTTTCAACTAAAACCTTATATGGTGTAAATGTGACGACACGACACACCTAGAAAAGGTATTAACAATGTGAACAAACGGGGAAAGGCATTAGACGACAGATTAATGCTCATGATCCGTAAGTCATTCATCTTCCTCCACTTCTGGCTTATTTTACAAGATATCAACAAAAGTTCACAAGACAACAAAATCATTTCAAGCTAATTACAATATAATTAATTTAATTAAGTAGAAAAACGGAAGAAATGACTGGTCAGCCAGAAAGAGGAATTACGATGAATCTGTGGAGGAGGAGGACTTGAGTTATCCTCATCTCTCTCATTCAACGACCCATTTGCAATTGAACTTCCTCTCTATGGCTGCTATTTAGCAATGTCCTCACAAAACATTAACGACTGACACTTGCTCTGTGTAAAATAAATTAACGAGACTAGGAATCATGACATTGAAAGTTTGACCGATAGATGTCAGAGGTATGGAATCAGGTGACATAGCTTCCCGAGAAAGGACCAGAAACTTGTGATTATTAGGTGCTGTTGAAGACCTGTTCAAAACCAGTGGCACAGCTAGAGTATCTGCGCCAGAGGACAGACCCAAAATGTGCGTCCCTTTTCCAAACAAAAAATCTGATGACCTTTTGTTAGTCATTGACTACAGTTTCGGAAATTGCATCACGTATTTCCCCAAACTTGTGCCTCCCCCTTGCCCTGCGCCCGGGGACATCTAGTTACGCCACTGCAAAAAACACAGGCATGCAGGCTTTTCATTTTTTTTTTAATTGAGGCAATTTCTGACACAAAAATCCGAAAGTTATCTCTGTACGATGTTTCTTGACATTTTTCTTTGGAATTCAAGTGCAAATTCGTTTTTTGAACATATTTACAACATCAATGCATCAATATTCGTTTGTTAAAATTAAAAGCTGACACAGATGCAACTGGTCACAGATGCAACAACACTTTGAACTGCTGGTCATTTCGATTCAATTATTCCTATTCTTCTATCCCTATACCAAGCGGGCGCACTTGCGCCAAGTGGAAAATAGCGGAATAAAAAATCTGTTAGAATTTGTATCACATTTTGCCTGAAATAAGGGGAGAATCAAAATAGGGGGAAATGATCAAATTTTGCCTGAAATAGTGGGAAAATAAGTTTTTGAGCCTGGTTTTTATGGAGGATAGAAGCCCCTGCTTATTGCTAATCATCTTCACTCTGATAGTTCTAACAATTATATCTTGTTTTCTGCTGACTGACAGCACCACGATTTGATTAAAACATATTACAACTCTTCTCACATGATTAGCCAGCCGACTGTTGGTCTAAATTTTCTGATCAATAAATTTCACACCCGAACAATGAATTGAAAATGAATCTCAGCATAGATTCAATTATAAATAACCATCAGTTGAGAGGCAAATTTTCAACTTTCCAAACAGTAGAAGCGATTTATTTTACCAAGTAAGATACCAATTATATAAAAAGAAAATATCTTGTGTGGAATGAATTGGCAATGGCGTCAGGAAGAGTTGTCCTAAAAGGAGGAGGATCGATGAGTAAGTCCTTTCAGCAGACGAAACACAGACGGACGGACAGACGGAGGAGAGGAGAGAGGAGGAGCCAAGTGGTCTACTACAATGACAACTGGAACTGGCTTCCCTCCACTAAGACTCAGACTCCAATTTCCACGTCGTCTCTCTCATCTAGGCTTTGCTGGTAAAATTGATTGGAAAGACTCCTTTCTTTCCAGTCGAGCACTTCACTCCAAACAGCCAACCGTCATCCTGCCACAAACACACACAAAATTATTAATAATTTTTCGGATTTAATTACAATAATTGTCTAATTATTTTTCAGGTATTCATTCGAAATGACTCGGTAACTTGATCATTCAGAGCCGGACAATTCGGCATGAATAATTAGGAATTGTTCTAGAACAACAGTTCTCTTCCTGTGGTCCACGGCCCACTGGTGGTCCGCGGCCACATGCCTGGTGGTCTGCGAGGAGGTCGTCCTAGAATTTCAATTTTTTAATTGCTACAAATTGGAAAATGTAATAAAATGTTAAACATTCTGATAATATCATTATTCTCTTTAAAAAGGTCATCAGCAATTTTGGTAGGAACAATCTGCCTCATCTGTGAAAAGGAACGTGTTCGCTAAAAACGGGCAACAAATTTTAAAAAGAATTTTTAGGCTTTGTTGGTTGGAAATTTGTGCGGTGGTGCGCAACGCCGGGGAAAACATTCAAATTGGTCGGTGAGTCTCAAAAGGTTGTAAACTCTATGGCACCTCACTAGTTCCCAACACTTTTAATACCTGCTATGCTTTTTAATACCATAACTATTCCTCCTCCAAATACCATTGCTCTTCCCCGACCATGCACACTGTGTAGCATCTCTAGATATAAGCATAACTAATTCCTACTCTTCGATTTACCTTCTTCCCTCTTCATACCTGTTCTTCAGACGATTCCTCGAACGGCAGAATTCCGATGACGTCTCCTTTCTCAAAACTCAACTCATCCGCATCCTCCGCGTCATAATTGTGAATCGCCACAACCTACAACAGCGCAGACAGACACATCAGAATACGAACGATACTGATTCCATTTATGTGATCAATCCAGCTAGCAATCTCTCTGTCTCTCTGTCTGTTTCTCTCTCTTCGTGTCTCTCCAAACAGCAGACAACGTCAACTGCCAACAGATCAAGTTAATTAATTCAATCAGATCCCAATCCACAACACACAGACGTCACAAGCGAAGGAGACCCACATGACGTGCAACCCCTCTGACGATGTCTCATCCGAATGTATCATCCTAATCAGAAGTTGCAGAGCAGACAGACAGAAGATGCCCTGAAGCTATCAAGTATTTGCTCTCATCATCTTCTCACTGACGGTGTGTATCAAAGTCTATTGTCAGTCTATTTGCAAAAACTGTTACTGTAAAATTTTACACTGGAATCAATAAAAAGTGTGGTTATGGTTTATGGTTAACCATGCATCTGATCAGATATAGCATGAACAAATAGAGAAAGCAGCGATTAGCGCTGAATGGCGCTCTCTCTTTCTCTCACCTTGTAGAGATATTCAGCACCATCTGCTGTTCCCTTCACCTCCTCCTCCTCAGAAGAGGAAGAGGAGGAAGTGGACTTGTGATGACCAACACCCTCCGATCTCTTCTCCTCATCCTCTTCCTTAGCTCCTCCTCCTCCTCCATCACTATGTTTTCCATTCTCCTCAGCAGGCGTTGTCGTTCTTCCTGCCTCATCAGCCACACGCGTCGTTTCTTCCATCTTCGCTCTGCATTCGAGTTCTCCTTCGATAGACGCTTTGCTGTCCTTCCTATCTATGCTGCCCTGAAATCAAGCAGAACTTCACCCTCTTACATCCAATCTATGAAGAATTGAGGAATGCTAAATTCAAAGCAAACGTATAATCAGATGCTCAACTGAAAATTAGTAATCATTTCAATTAGCGCATCACCTCCTCCCCCCCTATTCCTTTCCCTCCCTCTCCTCCTCATTCCACCTTTCCATTTAATTCATTCCTCAGACTTAGAGAATTTCTATAGCGCTTAGAGAAATCTACTAATTGGCACTTTATGTTAATTGACATGATGAAAAAAATTGCAAAACAGTTCCCAGTAAACTGTCAAAACATGTCAATTCTTTTATTAAATTCTCATTGACAGACAGCAACATGATTACAGACAGGTTAAACGAAATATGGCCGTGTAGGAGTCACTAGCAGCGGCTGCCCCTCGAAGAGTCAATCAATATGTACGGCTTAAGAAGACAATAAAAAGAAGAAGAAAGAGAGTGATCAAGGGAAAGGCCGGGAGCAGCGAGAGTGAGACACACACAGACAGTGAGAGAGACAGTGAGACAGAGTGAGAGAGACCTGTGAGCTGGTGAGAGGACTTTCCGTTCTTCCATCCGTCCGTAAGGCGCTCTTTGGATTGGATTCAACGGATGAATCGGATGAATGGAATGCCTTTGGATTTCCCGCAGCTGCCAACTCCAGTTCGTTGTTGCTTCCTCCAATTCGTCCTCCGCTGCTGCTCGCCAGACTGCTCCTTGCACTCGTCTTCTTCGCCGCATCCTCTGATGTCGAATGATGGCTCGGAGACGATTCCTCCTCCGCTACACGCTCTCTCTCCTCTGCACATCACAACCGTACATACACACATACGTTTACAATTACTCACTTCATCAATGTCTCATCATGAGACGTCGTCTACTAATACGTGGTAGTGTAGTGGTGAAGGTCGCCTCCGGGCAACCGAAGGGTGGCAGGTTCGAATCCCACCCGCCACGTAGGGAACTTTAGCAAGTCTTTCACTCAGAATTGCTTTTCCGTGTAAAACTCTGATACTCCTGCGAGCTGTAGTCGTGACCGCCTCTGAGTAGTAGCGGTCTGTAAGAGGCGGTATAGAAATACACGCATACAATACAATGCCAAAACAGACCAACAACATCCCCCCCCATTCACTCAAATCATATATACATATATGCTTTGAATGAATGAGACTATTATATATATAATACGTACCTAACGAAACAACTGCATTTTAAGAGCAGCTGAACGTCTCCTTCGCTGTGGTAAATGAACGAAAGTTGAGAAGAGGTCTAGAGAAGGACGAAGAAGGAGCTAAATATCTAAATCTCACCATTTTCGTCATCACTTGAATCCGACTGAATCCTGTTAGCGACTGGATTTCCACCGCACTCGACAAGCGTCAGATAAACATTCGATTGATCTCCTCCCCCCTTCTCCGTCGTCTTCATCATCTTCTCCTCATCATGACGTCCGTGATCAACGCTTCTACGAGAATACAACCACAGCAAATACGACGTCAGTAATCAACTACGAATCAATCAACAATAACGAATCAATAATCCATAGACTTTAATCAATAACAAGAGGCAGATTGCAACTTCTCAGCATTTGCATTCAATGAAGTTCCTCATTGAAATGCCTGTCGTGACATATTCGACTCACACACACACATGCAGCAGTTGCTTCCTTCGTTCAACAAAGTCACCTGTAATTTAGGAGAACAAAACGCTTGGACACAGACAGACAGATGATCTGAGAAGCGACATAAATTCTGGTCCAAGCGGCAACGTAAAAACCTCAACTGATCAATGGGATCCCAGACCCAATACTACCTACAGCCTCAAACACTACGTAGCTTAATCTGGACTAAACTTTGATTGGCATAAAGCCAACAAAATAACAAATGTGTGATCATATGAAAGATCTTTAAATACTTTGCTATCAACCAATCGAAAGCATTTTGGAATTGCTTTAATAATGGCCTCCAAGCATTATATATAGGAGCAGAGGGTCTGAATGGAGCAGTGCTTGCAACAGACCTTTGGACGATGACCGGAGGTCGAGGAGGTTGGTTGTTCGGCTTCTTAACGGCCGGACTTCGTCCGACTACAATCGTCTCCATTTCGCTTTCAATCAACTCAGCCAAGCGATGTTTAATCTGACGGAAAGAAACAACGAATCCATCGACTGACATTCAACTACAAATCGACCGTCAGAGTAAACTAGAAGTGAACAAAGAATGGTGATGGTTGTGGAGAAGGAGAATTCTTCTAAATGAAATGAGAGATGAATTGGTCATCTTCCTTGCTCAACAAGACCATTCAAAATGGCTGCCATGTCCAATATCTACGATTATTGTTCTCTTGTCCTAAACCTCGGCAGTTGAGTAACAAGGCATCTGCTATCTAAGACAATACTCACCCAAGATGACCAATATGACCAACTAAATGGTCATCAATCCATTAACTGGTCAAAAAGCGTTCATCTACCTACTATACAGTCCTTGACCTTCTAACTGAACTGGTCAGCAACCAAATACATCAACCCACTAGTCATCAATATCCCTTATAACTCCAATGTTAGGAACTGACTACGAGCTGCAATGAAGGCGATGAAGTAATGAAGGCGAAGAAGGTAATGAAGGCAATGAAGGTAATGAAGGAAATGAGGGCGATGAAGGCGATGAAGGAAGATGACAGCCATACCTTTGCACATTCCGTCTGAAACGCGGCCTCAGCGTTGACGAGAGCAGCAAAGTAATGGCAGAGTGTTGGAATTCGACTGAAAGAAAGTCAAGCACAACAAACATCAAATCAGCTCACGTGAAACAAATGTTCTTCCAATGCGGGTTGAAATTCCCAGAGAGGTTGAGATGATTCTCTTGGACGATAAGTTGATTGGACGTTTCTCTAAATCTGTCTTAAACCGAGAAGAGAAGAGAAGGAAGAGGAGACGTACCTTTGGTAGAGCGATGGCAACTCTTCACACAATTCATTGTGAATTGTTTCGTAGATCGATTTGGCTGCTGTCAGTTCTTCATGAGCCTATCAATGAAACCGAATTTCGTTTCAGTTTAATAGAATCACTTCCATCTGGTCATTCGAAGCGCACAGACAATAGTCAATAAATTAAAAAATGACAACAATGAATCTAAAATGCTCCTCTACATCGGCAAGAATCAGAAATGTCTGTTCAAAAACTCAGTTGAAAGACAAACAAATTAGGATTATTGTTAAGTCAACATCTCTCTCTCTCTCTTTCACACGGATTACTGCACGACTCACGGCTTTCAAGGAACTCGGTAGAACACACCTCATTCTATTGGATCCAAAACAAAACACTGAACCAAAGGCAACTGCATATGACTACTTAGCCATAAGAGAAGACAGAAATACAGACGGACGGACAGAGAGACCCAAAGAGAGACACAGACAAAGACAACAGGCTCCTCCTCTTCTACTGTATGCTAAGAAGAAGTGCCGACCTTGTTGATCTTCATTTCGTCTCGTTTCTTCGCATTTTCCAGTGATTCTACGACGTGCCTCTTGCCATCGTAGTCGACCAACTTCCGCCGACGTTTCTCGATTTTCTTCTAAACGACGTTTAAAAAACAGCAATAAATGCGACTGATCATCAAAATTCTCTTATTTCTATCGTCCTTCAAACGCCACTGGCTTCTGCCTTCAGCAATTGCTTCTCTAACGCATCCTTCCTAACTCTAATGACAACCATTGCAATGATGACATTGAGGCACGTGTGGAGCGAGAACAGGTGATTTCCCCCCGGTGATTTCCCCCCAGAATTCTCCC
>JAQFXW010004056.1:0-11376 GCA_034693945.1 Dendrobaena attemsi
CTCTCTCTTTTTCTGCTCTTCCATCAGTTTCCTGACGACGAGGCCTTAACCAAATTGCTTCAGACTTCTCTGTTCCTGTTGACTTCGCCAATCATGGTCAGACCATCGTTTTTATTTCTCTTCTTTGACGTTTTCCATCCATGTCTTCCGTTGTCTCTCCTGCCCTCCTACCTTCTTCGACGTGTAAGCCGCGATTGGTGTTCTTTTCATCCATCATTTCTAAGTCTGCTTTTCTACATGTATATCCTCTGTACCAGTGTCTCTTCTGCCAATATATACCTTTTCTTTATTTTCTATCTGGATTCATCTTCCTAATGTGCATTCATTATTAACCTGAAGCATATTTATAAATAATTATACATTCCCTTAGACATGCCTGTAAAGTAGACCGGTGTGCCGTTAATTTGACGCTAGTACATCTTAACCCCAAAGCCAAATTCCAATAAACAAATAATTATATCAGTGCAGCGTACACTACACACTACGCTCACTATCAGCAAATTCAGTTCGCAGACACACAGCCGTACCAGTATAAAACTATATGAAGTCCGCCGTTGGCACTCTACTGTGGGTTGTATTGCCTAAGGCATCTCGATATATTGGCGGAGAACAGTTTCTGAACGTTTGTAAACTACTTGGATGCATGTAAATAGCCTGAGGTGGTATCCTCCTGGTGGCCGTTGATTGTGGTGTGTCCGTCTGTTGCCATTAGGTTCAGTTGTTAAAATATCTATAGACAGATAAGAACTGTTCATATTAATAGTAAACAAGCCGGGAAGCTCGTCATTGCCTTCGGTTGTTTTGATATTGCCTTATTATTTTGGGTGGCTTGCCGCAGCGTTGTGTGGATTACCATTGAATTGGGTGTCTTGCCATTGCCTTATTTGGATGGCTTGGCATTTTCTTACTTTGGCAGCTTACCACAGTTGAGTGACTTACCATTACCTAATTTGCAATGGTTGACTTGCCATTTCCTTATTTTAGCGGCTTGCTACAGCCTTGGGTGGCTTACCATTGAATTAGGTGCCTTATTATGAGTGACTTAATTGATTTCTCTTTACTTTGGCGGCTTGCCGCAGCCTTGTGTGACTTACTATTGAATTGGGTGGTTTACCACTGCCTTATTTGGGTGACTTTCCATCTGCTTACTTTGGCGGCTTGACACAGCCTTGGGTGGCTTACCATTGAATTGTGTGGCTTACCGTTGCCATATTTCAGTGGCTGTCACAGACTTGTGTGACTTACCTTTGAATTGGGTGGCTTGCCATTGTCTTATTTTGGCGGCTTGCCACAGCCTTGTGTGGCTTACCATTGCCTTATTTAGGTGGTTTTCACAGCCTTGCGCGGCTAAACCATTGAACTGGGTGGCTATCATTGCCTTATAATTTTGGGTGCACCACGGCTGCCATTTCCTTATTTGGGTGGCTTGACACTTGTGTTCATGCTTATTTTAGTGACTTATCACATCCTTTTATGGCAGAATGCTGAAGCGACTGACTCGCATAGCGAACAATGTAACTATGTAAATGTAATGCTATGTGGGCCTAATAGGTATGTATGTGTGCATGCATTTCTATACTGCAATTATTCAGAGGCGGTCCCGACTACAGCCCGCTGGTGTATCGGAGTTTACACGCCTAATCGCCTTGAGCAACTGTGAATGAAGTAGGGCCTACTTGTCCAAGGTCCCTACGCAGAGGCTTATTTTGATCGAACCCGCGACCCTTCAGACGCAAGGCGACGACTCTCCCACTTGTGCCACCACGCCTCAAAGCTATATAAGACTGGTGGCGCTCGTAGTGGCGACATAGAGCAATGAGCTATACCGATTAGAGCGTTACATCTGCGGCGTGAGGTCCGGGCGCAGGTGGTAGGTATGGGAGGAGTGTACCGGCCATACTAGCTGTCAAGAGTCGGAAAGACCCCCACGAGACGGTTGTTGTTGGTGGCCTAAGCGAACAGTCCAGCGTGAAGCCACAGTAAGTCGACACGGTTCAAAGACGGTGTCTCGGCTGAATGGCTCTGACGTCGTGGGTGATCGAGGCTCAGGTGAACAACACACGTCGATGGCGTAACCTGACAGCGCAGAGTTTTGCCTTCGATGATAAACGCCGCGTCTGGTGGTAGCTCTTAAACTGTCTCGCTGAGTCGATTGCTATTCGAGTTTAGAGGAGATGTCTATAGAGCAAATGGATCTGGCCTCAATGTCTGTCGACGGAGGCCTCTATAATATTCTGTCTGTCTGTCTTCTTGTCTGTTCGTTCTCCAACCAAAACAAACGACTATTGATGTCGTCAACCACAAATACTCCACATTCTATTATGCAGTTCGAGCGCCATTACCGAGTATCTACATCACACCGCAGAAAATAAATATAATTATGTCTGTGGTGTCTGTTTGTTTGTACGTCCTTCCGTCCGCCCTACCGCCCGCCCAATTACCTACCTACCTACCCACCCACCCATTCATCCATCCATCGATCTATCCATACCTCTGTTGAGTTCGCTCTAAAGGGTGCTTTATAAATTGACACTTACTTATGTATTTACTCTGTCGATCCATCAATCCATCTATCCATTTATCCATGAAGTTCCATCTATCCATCTTTCTTTCCCTTATCCTTCCATCTTTCTCTTCTCCACCCATCAACATTATTCACCACTCACCAATTTCACATATAGTTCTATGTGTAGGCCTAAGTCAGAGGATTTAACATTCCGAGTGTTTCTTATAAGCAACATGAATTCACAGAGCATGTATGTGCTCGCTTGCAGGTGACCGGTCTGATGACGCAGGGTCGCAACGATGGATCTGAGTGGGTGACGTCATTCATGGTCTCCTACAGCATGGACTCCTTCACCTGGCTCTACATCACAGACCAATACGGTAACCAGAAGGTATACGACTGGTGTCTAATATGCACAACAAGAACTTTGCTACAGCTAGTGTGTCATTATTTTCTGGTGTGGATTAGGGGGCAGGTCAGGAAGGGCTGGGAACTTTCCAGCTCCACCCTGTTCAAAAGCAACCTTGATGTCCAACTTTTTTTACACCGTGGTCCGTGGGCCACCCAGATGCATATAGGTCTATAAATGGGGTCACACAACGAGGGGCCACCGAAAATCTCTTCTATTCTTGAAGCAGGCTGTAATCTAGTTGGGAGGGGGAAATCCTGTTATTTTACCATACTTCTATTTAAAAAAATTTCCCTGGGGAAGTGAATGCTAATCCTGGGAGGGGAACTTTCGCCCCCCCCCCGACGCTGGTCTAGATTAATCACTGTTCTTGAAGCCGCACCATAGACTCCAAAGTAACTATAATAATTATTATTGTGATTTTATCATGGCATTGCGTCAAATTTGATTATGCAATAGTCGTAATGAATGATGGCATGTCTGCATCGTGGCCTCGTGGGAACTGGTTTTTGTATTAATAGGCCTATAGTGAAATAATGATCGAGGCGAGTTACGAATACATACATGTAAACTATGCAAATAGGCCAAAAATTGTCTTACACAAATTGCGAAAGTTTCGCCAGCTCAGGTGGTCCACTTAAAATCATCCGCCCACATATTGAGGAGCACGGCTCTGTATTCGAACTCTTCATCATAGGTTAGGCCTACTTATAGAACATCGTTGCACAAAACGCCTGTCTGATAATCTAAATAAAAAAGACGTCTAGCCTAATCCATTCGTACCTTTTATAAATTCCATTGGAAATAAGTTCCGGCGTGAGATCGTGCACTCGAAATACAACTGAACGTCTGTGTAAGTTCATTGTGAGCTTGTTTTCCCACAGCAGATCCATTAATATTGATCAGATGTGTTGATAGTTTCTCCTTAATTCGCATCCTTCATACACCATTGCGATTAAAGCGATAATGTTTCGACTTTCGTTTCGCCTGTTGCTGTGATCTCTGAACGCTGATTTGAACTTGTGAATTACTTGCACTCCGAGGCGTATTTAGGGGGTTTTACGGGTTCAAACTCCCTCCCCAATTTTCTTGTGCCATGTATTTTTAACTATTTTTGCATGTAGGCCTATTTGAAATGTAACCCACCTACCCGAAACGGGGAATTTTTTCTGAAACTGTAAAGGGTAAGGGTAGACTGCTGAGAAGCCAGATTGTACCCAGAAAAGACGGTGATAAATTAAATTTAGATCTATCCAAAAAAAATTATAAATTGAATTGAATGACTAAAAAAGAAAATTTCGAAATTACGGTTGATGACTTAAAGCAAGGTCATCAGTATTTTGGGTGGAACCCCCCCCCCCCCCATTCAGTTTCTGGCTACGCCTCTGCTTACACTACTGCTTATTGCTCTTGAAAGGTGTTCGAGGGCAATTCGGATTCTTACGCAGTCAAGCATTCCTACCTGGATGAGCCAATCCTGGCCAGGTACATCAAGTTTCACACGGTCCATTGGAATCGTCACCCAAGCATGAGGGTCGAGATAATCGGATGCCAAGGTAAGACCATTTGCACCTGTAATCTACACGTTCACGATCAATGTCAGTCGGTGCAAGATGTAATGGCATTAAATTTGGTTTTCAAATTAACTGTAAGTCTTAGTATTAATTTTTATCTGGTGCTTTGCGTAATGTGTACTCCGTCAATTAATGAACTACAGTCTGTGGTACGTTTCATTAAACAATAAATCAGACAACGCGTCGATAGGTAAGGCCTATCGTAACAGTTAAATAAACGACGTTGTTGCATAACAAAGATGATTAGCGTCGCCCTCCTCCTCTATCCAGGCTTGGGGCTGGCGCTTACTTATTGTTGGATGCAGGTAATGATCTTCAGTTATTCAGTTGATCGATGCCAATCGGTATTCATGCGTGAGTCGATCAGTTAGTCATTCAGGTCGGGTGTATTTTTCAGCCAATTTTTCACTCTACCGATCGGGTTTACAAGTCAGTCAGCCTTCCAAGCTCGCATTGATTCTCGAGGCGATACGAACAATAGAGAATCGAAATTGTCTATCTGCATAGTCAGATATATTCAGTCGCCTTCACGTTAATAGATTCATGTATATCTTCTCAGCATTTACAGTAATTATATGCCTGAAGACTTCAATGAACATTACAAGTCAATTAAGTTTGAGTGGCACCAATTGGTTTATTTAATAAAGAGAGTCCACATTGACCTCTTGCTAAACAGATCCCATCAATGATACACTCAACAAATAAATTAAGGAACAGGTCAATTAATGATCAGAGCAATTATTGGATTAATTAGTCAGATCGGCAAACACTAGCTCACGACTTCAGATAATTTAATATCCATCTAATGATTAGGGGGCCCTATAAATCCTTGAATTGAAACCTACATGTTGCTCACGCATTCTCTCGCGGAGACGATGCGACAAACTGCACTGAATCTAGTAAGAATCGAGTGTCGATGCTACAGTATTTCTATTTCCTGTTTCAGTGTGTAACAGTCCGATTGCACTTCCTCCTTTCGGAAAGCTGACGGCGTCAAGTGAGAAATGGCAGGGTGATGGAAGTTCATGCCACGCAGAGGACGGATATATCATCACGAACAAAGCGTGGTGTGCAAAGCAGGACAACAGTAAGTAATCGACGTAGACTACTCTGGGTAAACACCCATCAAACACTAATGCTAATCGTAATCTCAAAACTTCTAGATCGCCACTCGAAAGCCAAGCGAAGGGCACCAGCTAATTCACGAGTGCTGCGTCGGTTCATGCAGAGGAGCAAATAATTCCAAAGTCTGTGGTTGTCGCTATGGGTTCAGTGTTTCCAGAGCTCAGAGGATCAGGCAGAGCATCTGTTAAGGCGGATGGCTATAGATCCATTTCATGCATGTATTACATTGCATTGTATTCAAAAGTAAACTGTCACTATGTAGGATGTGGGGCGTGGTGGTGAAGTGCCTCTTAAACGGAGGGTCACAGTTTCGAATCTACCTCGAGCCACTGGGTAGGAGCCTTGAGCAAATCTGTCACTCGCAATTGCCAGTGCGTAATCTAGTCCTCCTCTTCTATGGTGGTGGGATCTCGAAAGTTGGGAGGGGACGAAAAGTAGCCGGACGGTTCCCCAAAATAACTGATGACCCTTTTTAGTCATCACTTCTATAATTGGCGAAAATCTCCTATGCAGCACAAAAGATTCTGATGACCCTAAATCCTCAGATTTTTCTGGAGGGAATGCTGATCCTGGGGGGGGGGGGAACTTTCCCCCCAAGCTGGTCTAGAATAATCACTGCGCAATTGCTCTGAGATAAAAGGTTAAGTATAATGGATTAGACACTGGTACGAAGAATATATTAAGATGATAGACTCAACCTTCTTTCGCCAGAGGACGTAGCAGATGAGGCGCTGCGGCGTATTAGCGTATACGAGTCATTATAGTTGGGAGCGCCTCTGAGCATTTCATGCTTAAAGAAGCGCTATGTAAATACTTTAATGCAATACTATATAGGGCCTAATTATAGTCCTATATTCGTCTGTTGCGTATTCGCATTCAAACTGACTCAAAGTGTGTACATACTTGTTTGTCCAACTCTCGTCTGACTCATCATTCGTTATATCAACACTGATCTCTGCCAAGTGACGTTGATAGAGTTTGCCCCAATTCCATATTCATTAGGCTATAGGTGTATTAAACTGAATTAATTCAATAACTCCCTGGACTAATGTTTACAAAGTATTTTAGGAAATGAAACGTGATTGTAATTTTTAAAATATTCTTATTCAACGCGGTTCACTGTAGCGAACACCTGTTAATTAATTAATTTAGATTAATTCAAACTAAATTACACCTCCTTCGATGTATCTGCATGCGGCTGGACTAGGCTCTGAGGTTTTGTTACACTGTTACAGGGCTAGGCTACTTTGATTCACTTCAAGCAAAGGTTCAAGCGATCCCAAGCCTTGAAATTTGTAGGTATTGTAGGTTGTACCGATGTATGGAAGTTTCCCCCAACTTCCTCTCCCCCGTCCCATCACTCTTCCGAATAATGTCTCTCGCGAAAGAATTTTGTGACGACAGAATCAGAAGATTCTTGTTCATGTTTTCATAGAGTCATCAACTCCTCATGCATTTGACAGGTTATCTTAGTCTGCGCTTTCGTTAAGGGTATTAATGAAATGTTAAAAAGAGATGAGAACACGGCAAATTATCGTATTATATTGCATTGTATTGTATTTGTGTATTTATATACCGCCTCTGACAGACCACTACTACTCAGAGACGGTCCCGACTACAGCCAGCAGTTGTGACAGAGTCGTACACGCCGAAGCTCCTGAGCAATTGTGAGGGGAGGACTTGCTAAAGGTCCTTACGCCGCGGGTGGGATTCGAACCTTGCCACCCTTAGGTTGCAAGGCGGCGATCTTCACCACTACACTAACACGCCCCACATAATCCTACATAATAGGCGCGTCTTAAGAAATCCTTCTCCTAATTTGTGACTCACGGTGGTGTAGTGCACGGGATAATCGCCGCCTTGCGTCCGATGGGTCACGGGTTAGATTCAGACCAAGGCCACTTGAGTAAGTCACAATATTGCTCCAGGCGCTTCGGCACATTAATTCCGATACACCTCTGGTGGGCTGTAATCGGGAACGCCTCTATAAGTAGTAGTACACTTTAAAAGGCGGCATAGAAATAATTATATGAGTAAATATATATGAATAAATAAATAAAATTAGGCCTAAATTGATGTTCAGCTGATCTTCTGATCGGGTTCCAGTTTGACCTTAGTTACGCCTCTGATTGCAGGTGCGCAGTGGCTTCAGTTCGACGTAGGTCCCCCT
This sequence comes from Dendrobaena attemsi, assembly GCA_034693945.1. Classification (NCBI taxonomy): domain Eukaryota; kingdom Metazoa; phylum Annelida; class Clitellata; order Crassiclitellata; family Lumbricidae; genus Dendrobaena; species Dendrobaena attemsi. The sequence continues at coordinate 7,785 of JAQFXW010004056.1, forward strand.
ACGATCGTCACTGGTCTGGTGACGAGAGGGAGGGGAGACGGACCGAGGAAGTCGTGGGTCACTCGGTTCAAGGTCTCCTACAGCAACGACTCCACCGTCTGGTACTTCTACAAAGATGCATCGCACGTCAAGGTATGACGTCAGCCTCGTCGTCATAGCAGCCGAAGTTGTTGTTGTCACCGTAGTAACGCTGTGACTTAGTGTCGTCACATTGATCGTCGTCATCGTTACCATCATCTTTGTTGTGAGAGGATCAGAAACAGAGATGATGACGATGCTTTTTGTTGTTGTATACAATGTTGGTAACAAGAGTGTATCACTTTGTTTACTATCTGCAATCAAATGATCATTCTACGTTAACTTTATATATTATATAATATACATATATAAAGCTATATGTGTATTATATATAGCCTATATATGAATATTTACTTTTATATATTTTTTATATTCATCACTCAATAGCCTACGCTCATTATCTTTGGCTGATACTATTTCTCTTGCAAATTAGTCATCTGCATTTACCCTTTACAATTAGACGTCTACCGGTGTGCTGTTAAATTTATTGTTTATTCAAGTTATATTATGGTTAGCATATAACAAACGCTACAGGCTACTTTAGCCTGTAGGCTAGAATACACGGTTACATAGTTTTAGAAACATACATAAAATTCAGATATAAAAATATATCCATATTATAATTATGAATATTGAGTTTCATTACATTAGTTCATATTCACCACTCGTTTTCTTTGGTTGATGAGCCATTATTTCTTATGTAAACTTAGTCATCTATATTTGCAATCACTGTTAGAATGTTTTGATGTAACTATGTGGATGTTTTTTGGTTAAATTTATGATCTCTTATTTTAGTTAATCACTTCTGTCTGTGTTTTTCTTCAAGCACCACTGGGCTTTAGTTAAAGCCGATTCCACCTCCTTTTCCTCCTCGTCCTCGTTCAATACTTCCTCCTCCTTTTCCTCCTCTTCTTCGTCCAATTCCTCTTTCCCTTACATTCTTATTCCCGATCGACGAACACCCGAGGGGCTGGTAAGAACCAGAGATCAAAGACACCTCTAGACCATATCGTATCTATAGAGCTGTAGAGATGGGTCAGTGACAGTTGTTTACAAAAATAGCCTATACCCTTCATGCGTTATGGCATGGCCAAACTTGAGTTCAAAAGGAGGCAACTTTGAAAGACATCAAGGTCACAGTTTGCACATGGGATAATGTAATGTAAATCCTCAAAAATTTCTCAGCGCCCACAAAAGCTTCGTCAGGGAGACCAGCTTATTCACAGGCTCTATACCAAATCAAAACCGCAATAGCCAATTAACTCCTTGTCCGTTCCGATGCCAGGTCAATTCCCGAGGAGGTCAGGCTGAGGAGACTACATGATGCTACGGTGGATATCCATGATGATGATGGATATGTTGTGAAGCATGAGTAGAATCAGGATGGTAACTTGAAGAGTTCAGTTTTGAGCCGTGAGTGGAAAGCAGCAGAGGAAAGAGCAAGTTGAAAAGAATCCATATTATAGAAAAGAGAGTTATAGTAGTCAAGTTTACAGTAGCTATTGTGCAAGCAGTCTTGTAGTCAAGAATAGGGCGGTTTCGACGAAGGTCGCGAATGTGCATATAACAAGTGCGAGATAGCTGGGTGATGTGGTCAGAAAAGGTTTTTTGTCAAAGATGATTCTAAGGTTGCGTTCAGAAGAGGTGTCAGGCTGGGTAGATGAGGGATTAGTTGGAGAAAGGTCGGAGGGATAGGCTAGTTTGTTTAATTGCTCGCGAAGGCCAATGAGAGGATGTTCCTGAGGTTCCGCAGGTTCCGGATGTTTTTGAGGTTCCGGTTTGTAAGCTAATACCCCGGAAATATTTGAATGCAGCCTTCTATTTCCCAATTTGAACCTGGATACATTTGTCTTAATATTGTTTTTAAAAGTTTCATGCACACGTAGGCCTATATAGACTCGTTGGGCATAGTCATTGTGTATGCCAGTGAAATTTGATCGATCGCAGCTGCTTCATTCACTAAATTAAGATAGTAAGTCAAGCTACCATTGTGCAATTAAAATAAAGAACTTCAAAGTATAATAAGCCTACATTATATATAATTATATATATAGCTTACAAATTCACAATATATGTATATATAATAAGCAGGCAGGTCGGACCGTCGGAGTATAATTTTAGCATCCAAAATGTCAAGGTTAGGGCCAACAAACTTCCGAAGCCGGAGTATACAGCTTAGCCTTCTAAGGCTCTGGCCACAGACGAAGCCTCATGCATAATTGGCGTCGTTAATGACGGCCATGCTCTGCTGCATAGCTAAATCTCGTCACAGGATATCGTTGAACTCTTTACAAATGCACAATTTATGTCTTCCGGTTGGAAAGCTTGCAAAACATCAAGAGATCTAGAATCAGACGCTTTGTATATAGGCCTATATGGGCCTATAAATAAGTCTGAAAGATGATGAAGCCAGATCAGATGGTATATTTTGGGCGTGGTAGCGTGGTGGAATTATCGCCGCCCTGCGTCCGAAGGGTTGCGGGTGCTACAGGGTGTTTATTAAAAAATCTATTTATGTCGGAAACATTCTTCCCGAAGGGAAGAAACTGACTCATTTCCAAAGGAATTTCTTTTCAGAAAAACATTTTCTCCCACAATTTTTTTCTCTGAAAAATTCAGAAGGGAAATTTTTCAAGAAAATTTTTCCCAAAAATATTTTTCCCCAGAATTTTTTCTTCTTATATTTTGCTTTCTTCAATTTGTCTTTCTTTTTACACCGCAATTGTTGGTTCCCAACGGGAACAAACTAAGCAATTTCTTTCTACGCGAAGGGAAGAAAGTAACCCATGTTCAGAAATAGCGCAAGGAATTTGTTTCATTTCCATGTCATAGGTTTCGCTGTTCGTCCATTTCTTCCCTAAGGCACAGTCTCCAAATGTCTTCAAATCGTGCAACGCCGGGTACCATAGCTAGTGTTATATAAATTTAAGCTCTGTAAACAAACAAAAGAGGTTGAAAGGTTCACCCCCAACCGCACATTGTAGCCAGAAGTACTTCATCACTGACCCATCTCTCCAAGGCTCAAGAACATAATAATTATGCTACGTAGGGTAGTCGTTGGTAAAGTGAGTCTGATCTTTCTCTGCTTCTGCAACAACACAATATGATATCAGTCCCTCTGCAATTGACCTCTGCATGAATAACTTACCATAACCAATAGACCAGAGCATAATAATTATTATATTGTGGGCTCCTTACGTGAACGTCACGCATGTAAATGTTGTGTTCGATTTCGCTGTGCATGACAGCCGCATGTATTAATGTTGTAATTAGAACGTGTTAACATTTTGGATCGTCATCATAACATGCTGTGTCTAAACCGTTGCGGATAATATTAATAACTAACCTTGTTCGATACTAATAGTAGTAATGTTAGTGGGCATACTATAGTTTTTACAATAGCAGTATAGCTTATATTCCGGATTAATCGATATATTATTAATTTATACATACATTTACTGTGGTATTCATCATCATCATAATCATCATCATCATCATCGTTATCATAAAAATC
>JAQFXW010004057.1:0-11376 GCA_034693945.1 Dendrobaena attemsi
GATAGATGAAGATGCCAGTGCAAGCATCAATCCATGCATGGATGACCGGCTGACAAATAGAGGCACAGACGACAGATAGACAGGCAGACATCAGGCAGGACAATAGAAAGCCTGCAACTAGTAGAGTAAAATGAAGATAAATGGATTGGTGGGTAGGTGTAAGTGTTAATGGCTGCAGTATATGCCTCTGCCCTGTAGCAGCAGCAGCAGCAGCAGCAGCAATCAGCAGCAGCCACAGACAGTCAGAGTTGGGTGTCTAACAGGATGCCTTTTAGTTAGTGGTCATTTGTTGATAGGTTAATCACTAATCAGTCTCCCTTGGCAAATGGTCCTCTCTCTCCACAAAGACATGTAACACACCTTCCTCAGCTAATCATCCTCAGCACCTTCTACCTGTCAGATACAGGTGTGATGTTGTAGTAGATTATCCGCCCATTGGCTTATCCAAATGGTATTGCTGATCTGCAACGACTCTCCACACTTGAAACGACCACTAACAGATGCCTTGTGCATCCTGACAAAAACCCTGCTATTTAGATTTGATTAAATTTCTAATGTGCCGCTTGGACCTATAGTTAGCAACGATACATTACAGACTCTTAATATTATTATCCAACACAGGTAACAGTGACAGATAATATTATCAGACCCATCATGAACAACGACGAAAGCCTCAACTACACAACAGCAACCACATTTCTTGAACAGAGAATTTAACTTCCAGCTCATCAGCAATTTCCTCCGTCATGAATTGTCTGTATTTATATGATTAGACATCTTCTATGATTAGACATCTTCTTAGAAGATGTCTAATCATATAAATACAGACAAATCTTCTTAGAAGATGTCTAATCATATAAATACAGACAAATCTCAAACATCCTCAAAACCAAGATCGAATTTGATTGTTCAACATCCAGTTGTCACATGTCATTTGGTAGACAGGAATTGAGCTTGATCTTCTATTAACAGTCATGCCGAACACAAGTAAACTTTCTCTGCTTCTTCTACCCAGCTGCATACTCTTTGGCATCATATACTTATGCTCATACATGCTTTCATTATCATCTGTTTAAATTATTCCCGGACATTGTTTCATCTGGTACCTGGTACAGTGGTACGGTCACTCAGTTTAAAAAAATATGTATGCTGTAATCACAATTATACCACATCAAAGCAGCAAACAGTATTAATAAATGCAGTTGCTGCTGAGTCGCATAATAATTATTACTCAAATATTCTATGCAACAGAATTATAATTGTGACTCTAAACTTAAAGGCTTGTTGGAGTCCAATTCTCTTTCACGTCTATTCTGCTACGTTGCAGAATGAATGAATAAGTGACTTCCTGTTAAGCATGTGTATATTGGAACCATAAACAGCAACGCATTTAATCAAATATAACTTTACAATTTTAGTAGCCTACACGTATCTCACATGGATAATCCAACTCCAAATTCCATATTCCAAAAACTCCTAGTTTCTAGCAACTCCACTTTCTCCCTTTTATAAACAGCCAGGTAACCGCCTTCACGGTTCAGTGGTTTCAACCAACATTTTATGTATCTGACAAATGGATATAAACAATAAACAGTGAAGCATGGCTGATCTGATCAACAGGAAGCAGAAATTCAAACACATTCTATTACTCTTTTCATGATTTCCACTGACTGCTTATCATACATCACATCAAGTACCAATGCCGTATGCGTCTGCAAGTGCCTTCATCAGGTCTCAATAATCTCACTGTTTTACATATGTATACACATCTTCAATTCTGCATTCATAAGCAATTAATTGACATTCAGCAACATTTCAGCATTGAAAAGCAATTTCAAGACTACCTTCCGCCTTTCTTCCAGTTTGATGAATACCAGCTTTCCAGGAATCAACAATTAAATAGAGCTTACTAATTATATCAATGTTGTGTTAATTAAGTTACACTTAATTGTGACTAAGTGGAATCATGATTAGCAAAATCTCTCTAGTACTCTTCAAATACTAATAAAACAATGACAATGTAATAAGAAACTAATATGATTGATTATGTCTTTAAAACAATAATTATTATTATTAATTATTGTAATCATAATAGACAAATACGAATCAAGCACACTAATACTATCAAAAAGAGTAAAATGCAAAAGAAGAAGAGGAAGAATGGGATTGAGACTAAAACAGGTCTAGTAAATTCCGAAATGTGTGGTAGGAAGTTTGTAGCAGCTGTAGTTAATAGCATTAAGTAACATTCAAGCAGGCCACATTAAGCAAATCACAAGCAAAACAACATTTACTGACCTCTGTGACCCTAAAGTGTCAAATTCAGAAGATGAAAAGCTTAGGTTAAGGGGCAAGGCAATGAATTGCTCTGCTCCCTGACACTAGAGGAGTTACCCCCACTGACAAAGAGAGCCAATTAAGTCGTTGCTGCTGTTACCAGATATTTAGCCGACTGCAAGAGATATTGCAGCCGTGCTCACTCTCTTCACAGTGGGCCATTTCTCTATCATTATCTGCCTCCTGCTTCTCCTCCTCCTATCTGGGTCACCAGAAGCAGCCATTCAGATCAGAATCCATCAGGCAAAATGGTGTTTAGGTAAATTACAGGCCATGCCACAACAACAGACACACAATCAAACGATGTTGTGCCCCCACTGGAGCCTCATTAGCCTCCAAAAAGTTACAGCAGAAGATTTAGACCCTCCTTCCAAGAAATAATGTCATGACAACAGAAAGCAATGGCAGAAGACAAACTCCAGCTATTATCATACAATACCAGAATGTTATAGTTATTCATTTTAAATGTTTATATTATTGACAGCAGTTGAAGTACAAGCAAGTACTAAATAGTAATTTAATTATAATCACAAACAGGAAAATGTTTCTTAAAAAGCATGAGTTTTATCTTTTCCATAGATATAAGGTATGGAAGGAGTAGCAATAGGAAAGATAGATGTGCTAATACTCTGCAATTTATCATAGCTACTACACAATTAAATTGTCCTCTGCCATTGCATACATGAATTCAATAATAATCATGGCTTCGTTTTAAAACTGTTTCCAGTAAATTTGAAATGTGCTATCATGAATTCCCACAGTTCACAATTGCAATCAGGTTGATCATAGCAACTTACTACTCTCTGGCATCATTAAAAGTGGTTTGCACAAACTTTTAATGGATAAAAATTCTCCGGCTAGCACCATAAAAAAGATGATTAATTGCGGGCATCTCACTTCAATCTTGCATTTATGACTGTGGTTACTCGCTCAGCTAGAAATCCAGCACAAGACATTACACTGATTACAGTAACTTCAGTCCATCTATCTCAGCTCCATTCTCAGCCCTTATATAATATACAGTCAAATATTGCACTCAAGCCGAGGATACTTTGATGATTGCTGTGCAGTGCACTAGAATTGAACTGGGCTCCAGAGTGCTCTTTTTAGGTGAATAGTCTACAGCTGACGGTTTTCCTTGATCTTTTGGATTTTTGCTGTCTTTCAGGTCTAAAGCAAAGACTCTCCTCATCCAGAACACCGACCACAGCGCCTGACTCTCTGTTCTGTGACTAGTTAGACTTCAGTTGTGCTTCTAAAATGGATTAGAATTCCTGACTACATTATCACCTGAAGTGACCATTGCTTGAAACTCAGTTTGATGACCATCAAAAGTTCCAAGACAATCACATTGATTCATGTAGGCTAATTTATAAATCAGTTGCCGTTGATAAGATTATTTACCAAGATCTGACCTTAAAATGTGTATAGGCAGTATACACTATACACTCCAGAAGACCATCAAATTTTATGTTTGTTACACACTCAGTTGTCTGTAAGGACCAACATGTGGCCTTCAAGATAACTAAACTCTATTACAAAAAATCCGAAGGCAAGCTTGCACTATACCTGGCACCGGAGATAACAAAACACAAGAGAGAAATAACCAGAGATAGGGAACACAGCCACACCAGTTTTCACAACCAAACTGTGCAGACTGCAAAGTTTCAACAAATCAGATAATCAGATTAGAATACAAATCAGTAGAAAAGAAGCAGAAACGTTACAGCAGCAAGCGCAAATTCACTCTCACTCATTTCTTTCGTTTATTTGTATCTGTCTATCTGTCTGTCTGTCTGTCTGTGTCTCCTGATCTCTCAATATGTCTCTGTGTTAAGATCTCTTTTAAAATCTTACACCCTAAACTCAGACATTATGCTCTATATTTAGTTTAACCAACTATTTAGAATTTAAACTGAATCAAGCAAAATTAACCAACCCAACTAGCATAGGAGAAAGAATAGGCCTGGTTGGGCTAGATTAGATCATTAGATTAGAGCACTTAGGTTTCAGCCTCTTTACTGTGCAGTGCAAGTTCAATTCTAAGTCCGATGAATATAACTTACGAATTGAATGATACAGAAGAAAATAGGAAACTTAAGTAATATTGATATTAAATTTGAAATGTTTGTCCATACCAGAGTAGAGCCTGACAAATATGGAAACTCAATAAGCTCCAATTAACTTAGAAGGGGCTGTTAGGTATAAAAGAGGTACTAAATAGTTCTTTGCAAAGTTTTCATAACATAGGCTATGTTCTATACATCAATTAAAAAGGTCTAAAAAACTTAAGGACACATGACTAATTAGTTTTGAGGGTAAAACGCTAATTTTGACCAAATGTCTAAATTGTATGCACGTCGATTGCACAAGTTAGTTCTCGATTTTCCAAAACTTTTCATGCACACATTTACATAAACTCATAAACTTACATAAACTTAAACTCATTACCATTTCCAATTTTAAACAAATATTCAGCACTTCCAATTAAATCACATACAATATTAAGAAAAGAGAAGAAGAGCAGACCCATAAGCAAGCCCAAAGGCAGTAATGGGTATGAGGTGTTAGCAACTTTATATTCTTAGCCTCGACATAAAAGGGCGGGTGGCCGGTCCTCTCCCTCACCGTCCTATCTTCTCACTGACAGTGTGCGGTCAGTGTACTGAGTTGGCTAGGGGTGCAGCTGGAGCAGAAATCTCGAACCAAATTTCTACCCTAGATGGGATACAATATTAGTCCAAGTTAAAAATTATGCTGCCTATCTGAGAATTTCACGAGGCACTTATAACTCAGATTGATATAAGGTAACAACATCAACGGACACTCTGGGGTTCTGTTGTGCTTCTTGTATCTTCAGTAATCAGATTAAAAAACTTATCATTAAATGTCACAGATCAGGAAGTCAATGCATCAGTTACATGGCTTCCACGTCCATTGTGAACACTCAATATGAATGCTCATTATTCATGAGCGATGCTTAGTTCAGGAAGAGCGGTGAGTTTTTTGCCGATCAAATGTGGCTCACAGTGGAGTAGGCTAAGGCCTTGACTAATGATAGTCAGGCTCAGAGTCCATACAGTCTGCTGAGAATGAGGGCTGCACGTGTCTCTGTGTTGTCAGTTTAAAAGCTAAACATTAAAATGTACTTTTGATCATACAACCCATTTTGGTATGATCAGAGCTGTACAGACAGCTGCTGACCAGCAAGTGCACATTTCGTCTTTTGGCCAATACTTGTTTGAGTTTTCTGTCTCTCCTAAACAGATGAGCTGAGCAGCTACACATGGACAGAAAGCTGCTTTTAGCTCAGACTTATATCAGTGTCAGAAACAATTGGCCAGTAATTGGCCAGCGGGCCCTGTACATTGAGTGCCTATCATTTTTTCCAAAATGGCAGTCATTTTTAACCATGGAACAAACAACATGAAATTGTCCACACGAAACAATGCAAGACCTATCAAATATATGGCTCACAAGTGGACCTTGAAACACTCTGCCACTGCCCACTGCCTGCACTACTGCAGTGCCAGTCCCAAGCCTGGATAAAGAGTAGGGTTTCCAAAATGGCAGTATTTTTAACCATGGAACAAACAATTGTCCACATGAAACAATGCAAGACCTATGCATTATATGGCTCACAAGTGGACCTTGAAACACTCTGCCACTGCCTGCCTTACTGCAATGCTAGTCCCAAGCATGGATAAGGAGTAGGCCAGTAGGGTGATGCTAATCATCTTCGTTATGTAACAGAATCATTAAACTGTAACCAAGCCACATTGATACGATTTTACAGCTTTGTAAGCACATTTACTTAATAAATATAACGAAGTCCTCAAAATATATATATACTTAAAGTGGGCTTAGTGTGTTGAATTAACTGGACTTTGATAAGCAATGGATGTTGAATTGATGTAATGTTAGCTGATGATCATTCCCAATCAACATAGTTTGGAAAACCAGATCAAATCTACACAGCATTTGAAACAAATAAAAAGATGAACTGCGTTGGTCCATATTCAATGCCTTCTCTTCAACAATTCTTGCATGACAGTACAAACATCTGCTTCACAAAACTCTACAAATCTCGATTCACAGTTCAGAAACAGCAACAGAAAATACACGTAGTTTGGCCTCCTTCTCCGATTTATGGTAGCTTAGCAAACCGCTGAAATGGCAACCAAAATAACAGCGTGGTGAAGGAATAGTCATGTTGCAGGATCAGTCCAAAAACAAACCCTCACCGCCCAAGAAGTAAACACCATAATCCGACTCAGATGCTGTCTGTGTTCTAAGAAATTCCACTGTGTTCATATCTACAGGTGTAAACACAGGTTGATGCTTTGGGCCAAAACTAAGAATCTTCTTCTGTACATAAATAGCAACAGCATTGCCAAGAACAGGTGGAAATAGGAGTGTAACTTTCTCCGGCTTCTCCTGAAAGTCGAGCAAAATAGATCAACTGTTGAGAAAATCCTAAGTTAACAAGGCTCCAGTTAACAAACTCGCTGAACGAAACAATCTCCAAGCATGAAGAAGACTATATCTCGGCCGGCTTCGCACATGGCAGCCACTGCAAAGCAGATCAGCTGTTGACAAGACCGAAAACGTAAACAGGTCAATAACCAACAGTTACTGGCACAACAATCGCTGCAAAGCGAGAAGACGCTATCTTAGTAACTTACTGCAAAAGTGGCTCTGCAGCAGATGGCCAGCAATGGTAAGAAGATCAACTGCTGACAAGACCGAAGAGGTCAAGAGGATGGGATAGTACCTAGTACTCACTGAACAAAACAATCTCTAAGCCAGAGGATTCTATCTCAAAGCAACACTTGCCATGCACCACATGGTCAGCAATTGAGGGAGGAATGTCTTGCATGATAGTCTAAAAATTTCCCAAAACAGAACCACAGATTGTTGTGTCAGGACCCTTGTGTTATGCATAGATTGTAAATATGCGCTTGGTCTGCATGGAAGAAAATGTTTATTCATTAACCTTAGTAATAATTATACAGCTAAGCCTGATCCTGCAACGTGACTATTCCTTCACCACGCTGTTTTTTTGGTTGCCATTTCAGCGGTTTGCTAAGCTACCATAAGACCGAGAAGGAGGCCAAACTATGTGTATTTTCTGTTGCTCCTTTTGAACTGTGAATCGAGATTTTTAGAATTTTGTGAAGCAGATGTTTGTACTGTCATGCAAGAATTGTTGAAGCGAAGTCATCTTTTAAATTTTTTTAAATGCTGTGCAGATTGCATCTTGTTTTCCAAACTATGTTGATTAGATATGAAAATCAACTAAAATTACATCCATTCAACATCCATTACTTATGTATGACTGTACATGTCTTTAAATATGAAAGAATTAATTAATTATCTCAAATGGTGAGGCGTGGCGGCGCAGTGAGATAGTCGCTGTCTTGCGTCCGAAGGGTCACGAATTCGATTCAGACCCAAGCCGCTGCTTCGGCACCTTGAGCAAGTTCTTCACTCACAATTGCTCGAGGCGTTTCGGCGTGGTAATTCTGAACACACCTCCGGGCTGTAGTCAGAACCAAATTTAAGTAGAAATGGAATTGAAGAGGTGGTATAGAAATAAATAAATAGGCCCTACATCGAGAGAGATATAAACACAAACAGATTAAAGAAGTATGATTTCAAAACAAGATTAAAGAAACATGAATTTAAGAACTTTTGATTTCAGGTGATAAATTTAGCTGCAAGTAGCCAAGAGGGCAATTGGCTTCAAATTAAAGAATAACAGAAAGGCTATAGGCCTCCTATCTGAAATGTAAAATTTCAGACAGAGATTTGAGGGATGGATTAAGAAGGGTGGAGATGGGTATACCGTACCCTCATCTCTAGCTTCAGTCTAATAATAGTAGTCCTACTGGGAAGGGTAGCGCATTTATGATGAGCAGACAAGTCGTTGGCTCCTGTTTGTGCTTAATTTATGACCAACCACGCGGGAAATCAATTGCACGCTCAGCCGCTGATGACCGCCGGCTCCACGGTCCACAGACCAGTCTGAAAATTCAAACAAAAATGAATGGACCTATACGCAGAAACTCCAATATTTAAAAAAACTAACTGATGACGTATGATACATGAATAAATTATTAGCCAGACGACGCCGCCGACCGTAACCAAGACCTATTAGCTTAAATCATCCTGAAATGTCCGCCTTAGCTCGACTTACCTTGAAGGAGCGTCGTCGATGGGCCTCCGTGGCTCTGTGGGCAGCAAGGCGACAAGGGCCTGTGCCGGAGAGAGAGTGAACGAAGGCAGGGACGCGGAGGGGGCCTACAGGGTCCGAATATCCGAGATGATGTCCTTCAGTGTCAGTACCTTGTGGTGGTCAGAGGTAGTAGACAGGAGGGAGATGCGTCTCTGGCAACAAATCAGCGCAGACCGCCGACGCTATTAGAAGAATCGGACGACGACCTCCGTAATTGAAAGGACTTCACCGTCTGTCTGTCTGCCTAGCTGTGCGTTCCCGTGTCCGTCCGTCTGTCTGTCTGGTGACCGCCGAAGAAGAAGAAGCAACGACGACGACGACCACAGACTGTCCGTTGGCCACCGGTGCTGCTCCTCCCTCCTCCTCTGCAACGACGGTCAGCGTCCCTCAGTCACTCTATCCCCTCGTTGCAGACACACACGCAAGGGTCGCCACTGCCTGATGCACCCGCGTGTATGGTCTTAGTCAGCTGCTGCTGCTGCTGCTTCTCGCTGCCTCTGCTCTGTAGACAGCGGCATCGCTAGCTCCCAATAAGAAATCAATACGTACAACTACTAGGCCTACTACGACGACGACGGCGGCCACCGTCGCTACAGTTGAAAGCTGACTCAGGCATTATTATCATCGTCATCATCATCACCACCAATAACAGCAGCTTGAATATCGACTGCAGGGAAACATGGCAACGTCCTATCTTCCACCGTCCTCTTTCTCCTCCCAGTGCGTCTCCACTCAGCCTCTCTGCGGCGGCTGAGGCGTCCTTCTCTATTGGCCTCTACAGCAGCAGCAGCAGCAGCAGCAGCAGCAGCAGCAGCAGCAGCAGGACCATGGCGATTATAATAGCAGTGGCTCCAGCAGCGGCAGCCACATGGCAGAAGAGTCTCCATGGAATCAGTCGATCCAGACACTCATCTGTCAGAATAGACAATGAGCAGCAGTCTATATATATATATATATATATATATATTATATATATATATATATAGATAGAGAGAGAGACAGACAGACAGACAGACAGAAAGTTCGGCTGCATGTCAGGCCCCTCTGTCTGTCTTTATCAGTTACTCTCTCTCCCCAATATCGCCATAATAAAATCATATTTCTACCCCCAACCCCACCCATCTCTCTCTCCCCATTGTCGTCCATCACAACGCAACCATGCGAGTACACTTGACCTGCCGCCGCCGCTCCCCTCCCCAATGGGACCAATGGCATCTCAGGTCTCCGGGATATAGGGTCAAATCATACACTTCATTCGTTGGTTGGGAGCTGCCGCCGCCTGATCCAGAGAGATGCAGTCATCTGATTAGAGTCTATCGCACAAATATCATCCCGAATAATTTATCATCTCTCGATCTCGTCTCTCTCTCAGTCCTCTGCTGCTGTTCAATTCATGCACGATATTATACCGACCCACAGAGCTACTTTGCTCAAAATCTGGCCCTTCATGTTTATGGCCAGCCACTTCAGACAATTTATTCCCCAAACGCACGCATCGTCTGACCATTGACCCAATTAGGGAACACCCAGGTCAGTCCAACAGTTGGCAGACTAACCTAGCAGTCCCTTCGGTGCATGCTATACATAAATATCTGATTAGGTACCAAGTTAATAAATTGGATTAGAGTCGAAAGTTGCTCCATAAACAACACTTTTTTGACTAACGTTAACACCGTTCATTCGTATTTTACGTTCCATACATCAGACCCGATGGTTTCGATGCGAGTAATAATAATCCTTCATCACCATCAACTGACAACACTTGTTGCGTAATAACTGCACTCGTAAAGTTCTTGATGCTTTCAAGAAATGAGAGCAAGGAGCGAATAAATTTTTGCCTATTACACTTGAAACCGATTTAACGTTACTCATAGACCGCATAAAACACGATTGTAACAGTAAGGATCTGTCCTTTGGACTATTTATGCTGCACATATTTTTTATACTGACTGCATTACTGTACATTATAATTCTGAGGAAGGCATCCAGAATGAGCGAAAGTACAAGCGAAAAACTAAATGAATGAATTCCATCCACTGCAACAAAGCTCAAAAGTGATAATATGATTCTTATTCAAAGGCTCTATCTAGCACGCCCACCAAGATACCATTCCAGTATTTGTTTTAAAGTGCAGTAGGAATAATACACAAACTGTACACTGTGATAACTTGTGCAATGCATGCAATGAAATGCTGTTGGTGCAGTGGCATCGTTCGCACCATAAGGAACGCTGCAATTCAATGAAATTCATAAATAATATTATATTTCGAAAGTTGAACAGTGTGCTTTGCATTCACTTATGCAGTGCTGGAGGTTTTGCAATCATGGAAATCGACCACACGTCAATGTAGCCATATGTGCAATGGCAAACTTTCTTTAAAACATACTCTGAAACGTTTTCACATCTGGAAAACCGTTCATTACACGAGAATTATTGTCAAATTTACGGAATGAATCAGGAGAGCAAATGAAAACACATGGCCAACTGAAATAATGTCACCCATATACTTCTGAAGCTCAAAGAATTAGACAAATGGATCTCTCAGGATGTGTCACAATAATTCATGCTCAGGCAAACCGATCAATGCTTCATTGACCATTCAATATTATCAAACATATTTGCTGCATTCAAGATTACTTAAAAAACACAATTTCTGTCACATAATGTGACAAAATTGGCCTATACGATTTATTCGCGGCTGATGCTGGTCTGTTTCGATATATTTATGATGTGTTGCTGACCGGTTTCGATATATTTAAGACGTGTTGCTGACCTGTTTGATTTTACATTGTGTTGAACT
>JAQFXW010004058.1:0-11375 GCA_034693945.1 Dendrobaena attemsi
TAGCCAGACAATTATTTCGTTATCCGAGTCAAATACAGGGAGTTATTGTAGACCTACTCTTCCCGAGAACAGGGCTGACGAAATTAGAAACCGACGTTAAACCCCAAGAGTACTTACTGTGTTCAATAATAGGCAAGGCATAGCATGATAAGGTGAGATGAAGAGCTAATGGATCAGTCGCGTGAACAATTCAAAGTAGATCTATTTTAGACAACCCAACAACCGGCTTTTGTTCCTTGTTTCCCGTTAAATCGTGCTTATTATACCGAGTGGTGCGTGTTAGTGAGACACTTTAAGAGTCGCTTGCAAGACGATAAGTCCATATAATATAATAAGTGATAAGGAGAATGTTTCTAATTAAGATTATATAGGCCGATTTCTGTTTGACCTAATTTTTCCAAATTCTATTAAAAGTTAATGCATAACAGATTATCAAATTATGTAAAACATCATGATATTATTTATTACTCTCAGCATGGATTCCAACAGGGACACTCTACTTAAGCCTATATGGCCATAATAAATATGCAGGACCAAGGTAATCGATAATAACGAATACTGGGTGTGGGTGTTTTTCGATTTAGCGAAGGCTTTCGATACTGTAGAATGTAGATCATAAAATCCTATTAAATAAATTAGAATGTTATGGAATTCGGGGCACACAGTTAAAGTAGTTTGCTAGTTTCTTGGATAAACGTGGCCAGAGAGTCCTGTGCAATGGAGTATTGTCTGAATTTAATTTGATTAAATTTAGTGTTCCACAAGCTCCAACCTTGGGCCATTACTATTCCATCTCTATATCAATGATTTGGCTAAAACTTCCCATGTCTGCCCTACTTGATCTTAGGCATCCATATGAAAACGGTTTCCTATTCGCCGTATCAATTTTCTCGTAACAAATCGAAAAACGTGTCCAGCTTTACGCTATAGGAAACATAGGGCGCTTATTCGAGTAGGTCTATTGTAAAACATCGAGAAAGAGGACAAAGCAAGGGTCAGCAGAAATCCACGAAGTCACGGAAAGAAACCGTGAAATTCGTGATTTTCTGAATTCTCTGAATGGCTTGAATCCCTTTCCCCCCAATTGTGTTCGATTAATGTCCCTCGAGCCCTAATTTCGCTCTCCATGCTTCTATCTCTTTCAATCTTTGTAGGCTATGTATCTGTTTCTGTATCTCTGTCAGTGATATATAAACAGAAATCGGACGCTACCTGCCCCATCTATACATCTATACGCCTACACGACTACACGTTTTCGGTCCCTCTATCTCCTTCTCCTTGCTTAGCCTACCTTCGTCGCTATGCGTTGTTGTTGGCTTGTAACCGGCGTATACGACCGTTGTCCTTAGCAACCACATGGACACCTGAATGGATCGCATCAATCTGCAGAGACAGTGCGATTAAATCGCCTAATTGAATAATCATTTATTCATGAATAATATCTTTTTCAGTGTCAAGGGGCGGCAGCTGTTGTAAAGACTTGGCGACTTGGCCGCAAAATTATGACGTAAATAATAAGAGATTCAAGATATGGGAATTGGTGGCCGGTGAAAGGGCGTGCCAAGGATCATACCTCAGGGACTTTGATGGAATTCGTTGGAGATGGGAACCCTTGAGGACCCCCGCTGTCGAACCCAACAATCATCGAGCTGTAATAACTAATTTTAACAGATTCTAAATCTCTAACAACACTCGGATATATTGAAAGGCGATTATATATATATATATATAAACAGCTTAGCGCTCTCTACACAATAGCGGAGAAAGTGCTAGTCCCAAGCCTGGACGTAGGAGGCGGGGGCTACATTGTACATTAATGGTCTTTGTTGTTACACTGAGTCGTTTAACAGAAACTTCTACATTACAGTCCTATTGGATACATAAGATAATTATTGTAGTCAGTCTAATTGCGTTAAGCATTGGATAGATGGCGATAAAATGTGGTCTCTCGTGATATAACTCAATATTATTACAGCTTACGTACGTCCGATATTGGCACTCGAGGTTCACAATGTGGTTAGGCCTTATTAAACAGATAGGTCTTGAGACTAGTTTTGAACGACTCCACTGAGTCGGGCGGTCTGACAATGGAAGGGGAGAGCAGGGGCTTCTATCCCCCCAAGCAGCCGGGCTCAAAACTCATAACTTTCCATTTTCCCCCTTCAAAAATATTCTTCCATCCCATCTGACCAGTCTTCCCCCCTATATCTTAAAATTTTACATTATAAAATGTTCCCCCTGTTTTCCACTGGGCGCACCTGCGCACGCTTGGTATAGGGATAGAAGCCCCTGGGGAAGCGACTGTTGGGGGAAGAGACTGTTCCAATCTCTTGAACCTGCTGTGGTTGAGAACTCCCGATCACCAAACCAGGTCCGCGTCCTCCGCACCCGTAGGTCACACTATTATAGGTCACGCATGTCAACGGAACTCCCCCCGTCGAAGTCTGGCAGCTGAAGACCGCATCTCTTCGCGGTCTCTCTGCGAAGACAACTAGGAGCAGCGCCGTCATGGAGTGCCTTGAACTCGACTCGAAGCGGTACCGGCAGCCAGTGCAAAAAGCCAAGTTGGATCGCATTACTAGGGCCTGTGTAGGGCATACATGTACATCAGCCACAATCGGCGCTGTAGTCTGCAGCATCTCTGAATAGTCCACACCAAGAGACGCGGTAGTGTAGTGGTGAAAGTCGCCGCCTTGCAACCGAAGGGTTGTGGGTTCGAATCCCGCCCGCCGCATAAGAACCTTTTGCAAGTCCTTCACTCACAATTGCTCAAGCACTTGGGCATGTAAAACTCCGACACACCTGCGAGCTGTAGTCGGGACCGCCTCTGAGTAGTAGTGGTCTGTAAGAGGCGGTATAGAAATACACACATACATACATACAAGAGAGGTGCCATACAAATTCTTGAATACAATACAATATGCAATAGGTCTACATATACATGTACTGCCGTAGGTTCTGTTCGAAGACGTGTTCGGAGAACCGGAAGGCGTTCGTTCGCTCGACTGCGTCTGGCGCTACAGCTTCCGGTGCTTCACCGGAGCGAAGCGGTGCTGCTACGTCTTCCTGACGACGCTCTGTGCCATTCCGATCGCCCTCTGCTGGGGATTCAAGTTCGCCTGCATCAGCTTCTGTCACATCTGGCAGGTAGCGCCGATGCTGCGCGTCTGCCAGATCAACATCGGATGCGTCCAGAAGATGTACAGCTTCATCGTCAACTGCGCATGCGCACCATGCTGCGAGGCGTTCGCTCTCTTCTTCAGCAAGATCACCGTCCGCAACGGATGACCAGGAGGAGGAGGAGGAGGAGGAGGAGGAGAAGGAGGAGGAGGAAGAGGAGGAGGAAAAGGAGTCAAGATGGGGTTGGAGAGGAGCAGCGACACGACGATGACAAAACGATTGGACGAATTTGTCTGATGTGTGAAGGCTTCCCTTCGGCTCAAACAAGTGTCTGTTAGCAGACTTTTGTCATGAATCCAACTTGCTGTGGGTTGATTCAGTTTAAACCACTGTAATCAGTGGCTCCACTTCCATTTTGAGAAATTCAGAGAGCACATTTTAAAATTCACAAGATTGACTATAAGTCCCAAGTAACAGTAAATATTATGTCAACTTTTAATTAGTTGCCTAGTCTATTCTAATCTAAGACTAGAGCGGTGTAGAGCCTTTAGTAAAACAAATTAAAGATGGGTTTTAAAACACTCAAAGTCTATCTCCAAAATCCAAAGATCTTGGGAAATTTTTTCAAGTAGTGTGAGCACTGGATTGCAACGATAGGCTCATTATTATTGCGGTAGCCTATCTGACAACTGTCTTAGTCTCAAAATATCTTTCCACAGAGTCGGTTCCTTTTCTCAAACGCTGTCTGAGCTCTGTGTTTTCGAATAATTTAGCTGCTGAGTACATCAGGCCCAGGCCATTACCGCTGACTATTTAATATTTATGTATGTTGTAATTATGTAAATAAGACATAGGCCCATAAGTTTGGATCTACTATTGACTGTAACGACGAAAAGATACGAACCTATATTAGAAATATTAGCACGCATTATTTATTTATTTATTAACATGTTTCTATACCGCCCCTTCTAGTCCATTTACTAGATTTGTGAATATTAAGATTGGTTACGAGTAGATTGAATATATCATATAGAATGAAATGCAGCAATAGGCAATTATTCTAACATTATGCTTATTTCGTGTTTTCATAAAAATGAGGCATGGGCCTATGCTAAACCTGCAGGAGCGTATCTTCTATTAATTTTTACGAAATCACTTGACAGACAGCTGGGCCAAATTATTCGTTAAAGGAGTGGACTGAAACAGAAGGACAAAAATTCTTCAGAGCAAGACTTTAAAAATTGTGGAATAGCTTGCATGATATGCCTATAGACTATTAAGCCTATTGTGTCAACTGAGATTGATGGACACTGTGATCATGTTTTATATAAATCTATAGATGGATGGAACATTACACTTTCTAGTTTAACTTAAAGTTGTTCCAATGCAGATCATATAGGCCTAAGTCTTTCGAACCATTTCACATTTGTTGTGCAATATGTGATAATCATTTTGGTTATTGTGATTGTTTGGAATCGTCGAAACGCAAAAGGAAGCAGATGCAGAACAAAAACGCACGAAGCAGATGCGCTGAAGCTGTGCAGATTGTCAATGTAGGCTACAGCTACAGCTAGCTTGCGCCAACGTAGGAACAGCGCATACATACACGCATACACACACGCATACACACATGCATACACACATGCATAGGCCTACATACACGCACACACACACACACGCATGCATAGCCTACACGTAAACATAGACGGAAGCCACGACTGACATGACAATTGCTTCTGTGTGGCACATTAAGGACAGTGCATGAATATTGTCAGTAAATTTATACCTACATGCACGCACGCCGCATACAAGCATACATGCATACAATACATGCATCACAGCCTAGACCTACAGTTTGCACACCTGTGTAGGCCTACATGTAGGCCCTTACTTCCATACATAGGCCTATACAAATAAAATATAGAAGCAAACATCATTATGTTCATACGTGTATTTAGTGGAACGAATTGCGCATGTTCATGCATTTTGATTGCACGTAATTATAATTTTAATGAGCTACATAAAGCGTGAGAGGTTGTACATTTAAGTGTTGTCTTCGTTGTCGCCTCAATCGATCCGTTGCTCTTTTATGTTGCTCTTTTATGTTGCTGCACTGAGAGCGTCGATCGATATTACATATAATCGCCGATGAAAAGTGCTCAATATTTACCCAAAACGTCATTTAAAATCGTCGCCGTGTTTTTGCATTCATCTAGCGCCAAAGTTCTGCAAATGTATTGGATGCGTCAACTCATCCGAATCGGTCGATAACTCGTCTAGTGGAGCGACGAAACAGATTGGCCTTCGAACGCTGACGTAATTACAACATGTCGGCTAATTGCCAATTTATATAGCGCTAATTCTGAGCTATTCACCAGAGGCGCTTCTAAGCTATCGCACTGAAGCCACAACTAAGCAGAATCATTATAGCGCTATTATTAGAGAGGTAGAGGGACTTGCTGACTGTTACACTATAGGCCTAGGCAGTTGCTGTTCGAGGTCTATCACTATAACGCACATCTACATGTATTTAATAATTATGTTACCAGAATGTGTATAGTCCTCAGTGTATATCAAGCTAACTGAAACTGAAACTGAAATGTCCGTTAACTGATGAATTTAATTTCCGTTAACTGAAACTGAAATGGGCCAAGAAACTGAAACTAAATAGAAACTGGAATGGCCACAACTTTAATAGAAACTGAAATTGAAAAACGGAAATGAAAAAACTGGAATTAGTTGTGAAATGCATCAATTCTCAATATTTAAAAGTATTTGATTTAAATCAAAACATAATTTATTGCATCAGCATCTATTCATATACAGGGCCGGATTAACCAGTATGATCATTATGCTCAGAGCACCTACCACCACCCCCGCCGACAGGGGCCCCCGAGAGAAACTTAGGAAAAGTTATTGCACGAAATAATTATTTTAATTATTATAATGCATCCTATTTCGGCTACCTCTGATCGCCCACTCCGTTCTCTATGCCATTTTGATCTTCTGGTGTCTCGTCTCGAACTGCTACTTCCCCACATTGTGCCTATGCATCTGTTGGTCCACTGCTGTGGAATGACCTTCCTCCATTGACTCGTTCTGCGATCTTAACAGGCAGTACTACAGTGTTTCTGCCCGCCGTCTTAAAATTTACCCTTTCTCACGGGGTCCAACGCATTGGGAGCGCCTCAGATTAGGTTGTACTGAAAGAGGCGCTTCATAAATCTGTGAATAAAATAGCATAGAAGTAGTTAGTAGGCCTAAATAGATAGATGAGGGACTCTGGGGAGTACTCAGATACTACGTGCTACGTGACGGCGATTGAATGAAGTTATCAATAAATAAAAATTAAACGTATATATGTATAGAACCATAGATATAATAAGCCTGGATAAAGCATGCCGTAATATCAAGGATGCCAACATCTAATATTAGCTAGTGACGTCAACTGGTGCAGAAAGCAGTCCTTAATGAATGGGACTTTTCACTATCCTAGTTTGATCCAGACTTATTATATCTATATCCAGCCACGGTCGAACAGAACAGTCTGAAGACAAGAGAGAAAATGACTAAAGTTGCTAATAGGCACAAGGCGGAGCCACATGGGGAGCCCATTCCAGGTCATCGGGCCCGTGACTGAGAAGACTCGGCATTGCCTAATGGTGGGTCGCGATTGAGGCACGAGAAGTTCCCTTGGGAAGCCGAATGGAGTGAAGAACAGCAATAGACGCCAACGGTGGAGGAGCAGAGCTACTTCAGATATAGAGGAGCTAGGCCTTCGAGACAGCCCCTGACCAGTGCAGAGACACGATATGCTATGCGCTGTGGGTAAAGAAGCCAGTGGAGGGTGTTTCGCATGTAAACAGAGACCCTGTCAAATTCTGGGATGCGACCAGTGAGGCGGGCAGCGGTGCGCAGAACCCTATTGAGGCACCCAATCCGGGAGACCATCATATATGGCACTGCAGTAATCTAGGCGAGAGATCACGAAGGAATGGACAAGCGTTGAGGCCGCACCAGAGGACAGGAAGCGGGATATCACCATGAGTTGTCGGAGTTGAAAATAGCAGCTACGGCAGAGGAGATTGACATGCCGGTCAAATGTGAGCTCTTGGTCTAATGTGACGCTCAGATCACGGACCATGGTTGAGAAAGTGAAATGATATACCTTTTCCTCGTCTTCCTTTATTTCTTCTGCTTCCTCTTCGTCTTCCTCCATCCACATATCTTCCTCTTTCTCCTCCTCATTCTTCTTTTTCTTCTTTTTATTTTTCCTCTACCTCCATCCACCTATCTTCCTCTTTCTCCTCCTCATTCTTCTTTCTTCTCTTCCTCCATCCACCTATCTTCCTCTTTCTCCTCCTCATTCTTCTTTCTTTTCTTCCTCTTCCTCCATCCACCTGTCTTCCGCTTTCTCCTCCTCATTCTTCTTCCTCTTCTTCCTCTTCCTCCTCAACGATTAACCTCATCCTCATCCTTTTTTCAATACTGGTGTCCTGACTGCAGTCCTGACATCCCGCACACTTTTCCCATTCCAGCGTGTGTGTGTGTGTGCTGTCTATTTTATTAGCACTAAAACGTGCCTTGATTAGATTAGTTCTCCGTGTGCAGGTCTTTAATTGCGCCACATAAGTCACGAAGCGTGTGAATAAGCAGATGCGTGCTGCAACGGTCCAGCCAATGAAAGGGACCAAGATTACCCAGAGACACAGTCGTAACCTCTCCCTTGAAGGTTATGCCTACATTGAGTAGACACTTATGTTTTTGAAAAATGACCACGCTGTTGACATGAACCTGGACGATAATGAAACAGGCAAGGGTATATGTTGGGTCTAGGTGATACCCTCGGTGATTTTCCCCGATAATTTCCCCCGGTTATTTCTCCGGTGATTTCCCCTCTGGTGATCTCTCCTGGTGACTTCCCCTAGCTATTCCCCCCTGTGATCTCCCCCAGTACCTTCCACCCGCACCGGTGATCTCCCACGGCGATTCCCTTGTGAAAAATAGGAGGAAAATGCTCATAATAGAACATGAAGCTGGATGGATGACGGAAATATTAATGTTAAAACAAGAAGCTGGAGGAAGGATGAAAATATTAATATTTATGCAAAGAATAATCTAAGATTTAATATCAATTCTCAGCCTGCAGGCGGCGTAGTAATTGAGGCGCTTCGGCGTGTTAACTGAACTCCGACTCAGCCTCAGCACTGTAGTCGGGAATGCCTCCTAGCAGTTCGTGTGCGTGTCTCATCAGTTTACCAACATCTTATGATAATCTGCTTAATACAAATCTGTCATCTACATGTGTATACAATAGCCTGTAAATGTATTTAATTTTTTTGTTTTCATCCGTTTAACGACAGCTTATGACAACAGAGGCCGTTGCTATCGGGACAAGAATTGTTCGAATTGATACAACCCTGTGAGCTATTTTATTTTAGTGTCTTTTTCCTTTGCAGTTTAACGACATCCTGTAGTTACAATGGCCTTGGGTGTCTTTAATATTTTTCTTTCGATCTTCTTGTTGCTATCTTTTTCTTTTTTCGTTTTTCCCGATGTTCTCTGTTTATGGTCTGTGTTTGTTTAAGTACCGTTCTCTTTAAGTTTTTTGGTGTTCTTTTTTGTTGATATTTGTTGTTTATTTTCGTTCCGTTTGTTCTTTATTTTCCCCTAATGTTATTTTGTTACGTCAGATAAAATTAATACAAGTAGCATCAATTGAAAATTGCTTAAAGATGTCTAAAGAGATTAGTGTTTTATTTCTGTTACATATGGCTACAGACCATGCATATAACAATGTATGCTGCATATAAAGTAAGCATTTATATGCACTTGTGTGTACAATTGTGTGCATATTATAGGGCCTACAGTGTAAGCCGTGTTTACATAATTATATACATATGAGAATATTATATATATATATATATATATATATATATATATATTGTATACACGTATGTATACACGCAAATGGGCGTTGGTCTAATAATACATGTATTCTATGTCTGTTCATTTGATTACTTTTGACCGTTATTCGTCGACTCTTGACTGAGGTCGCATTTCTCGACAGACCAAAAAGGAAAGCGTCTCCGATTCAATGTCGTTTTGACTTATGCTCTTTCTAACGCCTACAGGATAAACGACACCCGGTACAATAAGTTCCCAGCCTAATTGCTCTTGTGTGGTAAAATGCATTTAAAAAAATCGATTCACACATTTTTATACCGCCGCTTCAAGTCTCTTACTACTCAGAGGCGGTGCTGACTACAGGTCGAAGGTGTGTCGAAGTTTACAATCGAAGCGCCACGAGCAATTGTGAGTGAAGAACTTGCTCAACGTCCTTATGCTGTGGGTGGGATTAGAACCTGCAACCCTTCTGTTGCAAGGCGGCGACCTTCACCACTACACTACCGCGCCCCACAATTCGATGTATGCAATGCAAGCCGTCGATATTTCGCAACTGGAAATGCGTCGGTAATCGTTTTCGTGTTCTCTTGAAACTCTTTCTTCAGCAATTTTAATTTTGTCAATGTCGAGAGCGGCTCTGATCATTTTCTTTAAAAGCACTACATGTATGTAGGCCTAATTGATCGCATAGGCCTACTCAGATTATACCGTATCTTCAGCTTCATGTACGATGTCCTCCATTTTGTTCTTCTTAATAGGCCTATACGCAACACATTAAGTATGCAGGATAGACCTGTGCCTTAGGCTGGCGTTGCCTACTAGACTATAGGCCATGCTGCCACCTATCCGTCCAAGCTTCGTCGCACTACTATCACTATAGTCTAGGCTATAGGGCCTATAAAATAGTTGTCGATCCCTCGGTTCGACTAAGCTTAAACAGGGATGTACTGCCTGCTCTCTGTTCCTTTTTCCAGCACCATCGAGGGCTCTATAGGCATAGCATATTTTAGTGAGTTTGAAGTGGTGGGACAAGTGTTGGACCCACTGGCGTAGCTAGGGTCTTTTGCGCCCGGGGACAATCCCAAAATTTGCGCCCCTAACCTCCAAAAAAACTGATGACTTTTTTAGTCATCACTTCTATTTTCGAAATTTGGGTCCCTTTTCTCGGCAAACTTGAGAAAAATTTGCAAATTTATGCCATTTGTCCCATTACTTAAACAGTTAAAATATGCCCTGGCTCTAGGCCTACTACAAGAACTCTTTATACATAGAATCCTTGGATTCCTTGGGCCTACTACGCAGAACCGCACATTCTCGTTGGGCGATCCTTCTATCTGGAATAGAAAACCGTTTGATCCAGTAGGCTCCGTTTGACCCGTACACTGCTTCATAGAACTCCCAGCCAGATTTCTCTCTCCTCCGCGCTTGTCGAAATGTTGAAATGAATGAATGAATGAGTGAATGAATGAAAACATAACTGAGTTACAATATTGCAATGTTATAACTGGGACTATTATTCCGTAATAATAGTCCCAGTGACACTAGTAACTTTTAATATTTGATCTGGAACTCTAGAAATTTTTTATTTTTTACAGAACTTTACTATATCAAACACCTCAGCTCTAGGCCCAACATGCTAACACGGAATAATAGTCCCAGGTTAGAAATTAGAACTTGCCCCATCCGGTGCGATTTGCCCACAATACGGCTACAATATGAGCAATGAGCATTGAGCAGACGACTTGTCCTCTCCGCGAACCCTCCGGTCATTGCCACACCTCAGCCCCACAGTTTAATATTTTTCGCAATATCTGCACTACAGTCTGGTGACATTGGGATTCTTCTGACGAAGCCGTTACATTATATCGGATCATTGTTATTCAGCTCCCGGCGTCCGATCCTGACCATTATGGTCCTTTATGGTGCGCCAGGTCGCAATAATCTTCCTTCAAAATGCGATATTTAAGGGGCGTAGGGACATCGGCGCACAGATGCTGCACTGCGCTAGAATGATAGCAAACGATATCTGGTGGAGTAAGATTCAAGTCGATCGTTTAAATTGCACCGCGTATGGTAACAAGTATTACTTATTTTATTCACACATTTTCATACAGCCCTTTCACGTCTACTACTACTCAGAGGCGGTCCCGACTACAGTCCGGATGTGTGTCGGAGTTTACACGCCGAAGCGCCATTTTGCGGCGGAACTTCGGCGTGTAAGCTCCGACACACCTCCGCGATGTGATCACAGTATATATAACTACACAGTATGTCGACTCACGGTGCTGCCTGTTAACCAGTTTTGTGGTGGTCACGCAATTAACGAACTAAAAATAGCAATCCGCCAT
>JAQFXW010004059.1:0-11374 GCA_034693945.1 Dendrobaena attemsi
TATTATAATATATAGATGTGCCATCTAGCGAATTCCAGTGAAAACCCGATATTGATATTTTGATGGGTGACCATGTTCTAAGGCCTATATCTCGGTAAATAAATCCCGCATAGTGGTCCCTTTCACGCATCACATATGACATTATATCTTAAGCTTTTTCAATATATGTCTTTTCAGTGAATTTTGAAATTTATTGAGGGCAGTTTATAAATCTGTTTCTGTTTGACTTATTCTTGTTCTGTTCAGCAGAATATTTGTTTTTGCAAACCAGGTGAGGTCCCATTAAAGGAGGAATTGATCAATTCCAGTTGGTGCGGTGTCCTTGCGGCAATGTCATTGCTACTGGATGCCAGGTGAAGACTCTATCTAAGTCTCTGTTGTCAGTTTTTGATCTGTTGATTACGATCAAATGTAGCATTTGCAGAATACATCGACTTTTGTGTTGCTTATTGTGCCGCAACACCTCTCTTCGTGAAGAATCTCAATCTTCCGATCTTTGAGAATCAAGTCACAAAACTCTTTCTGCAAATCTAAATGCTATTTCTTGTTTCCTGAACTTCCATACTTATGCAAAATCTATTCCACAGTCACAGCCTATATTCAAATAAAAGAATTATAAATAAAGTTGTTAATCTATCTGCACATTAGAACCAGGTGATGATTCTGTATCAAAACTTTTAATTTTCTTGTAATCATTGCATTTAGTGTCAATTCAGTTAATAGATTTTTTTGACATTTTTCTTAAATCTTATAAAAAAAGTTCTGTTTTCATTGCTATAGTTGAAAGTACATTTAGTCTGTGTCAGATTCTTATTAATCTCTGCAGAGTTGTTGAAGGAGTATATACATTATGCATACACTTCATGACAATGAATTACGATCAAGTGTAGCATTTGCAGAATACATCGACTTTTTTATTGGTTATATTTCTTAGCATTTTTGTATTTAAAAGGGTGTATATAAGATATGGACAGTATTATGAGGCCTTAGACTAATTTGGTGAGATTGTTTATTGTTGATAGTACGGATGAGAGTGCAACGGAGGCGACACTCAAATCGCTCCAGGCGTACGCAAGCATGTGTGGCCAGATGGAGTTGAATACTCCAAGAGATGCGTTCATCACTGCGGTCTGTAAAGCCTCGCTACCTGCTCACTACGCTCTTCAAATCCTCAACAGTCAGATCTCATCTGAGTCAAAAGGTATTTTCTCCTATAGCTCTTAACTGACTGACTTGTAAATGATTTTTGTATAGCATCTGTAAAGAATTTGTATGGTGCAGTGCACTCACTGTTAGTCAACAATGACCGACTTGTCAATGGATCACTGCATATGTCTGTAGGTTTTGTTAACTTACCAAAAAATGTGACTTCTGGTCTTGGCCTGTTTGTGCATAGTTTTTACTTTTCTAGACTTGTGAAGCTGATTTAAGAGAAGAAAATTAGTGAATTCATTAGAGAAATTTATTTGGTAAACCAGATGTAAACAAATGTTGAACCAGTAAGCACAATTCTTTTTATTTTGACTGATTGGTTCATTAATTTATTCACTTCCCCTTCCACTTCTCTCTGCCTTTCTCTCTACTGGTAAGTGTTTCTACATCTTTCTATCATTGTAAATTGTAAAACCTATCTTAGGATCTGCGTGCTCTCAGCATTTCTGAAGAGAACTTGCTGTGAGCAGCTCTTTATTAATTACCATAGCTATACAAGGCAGATTAAACATCTGTGATCAAACATAGACCCCATGAAATGAATGCTGTATTGCTGTTAGCTCCGCAGTTGGACATTGTGGCGACTGGTCGAGTGCTTGCCTGGTAATGTGGAGTGTACGGCCTCTCATTTTCATCGTTACTCTGTTTTGTAACCTTGAGCAAGTTTTCACTCACAGTTGCTCAGCACTATTAATTACTGTTTGGTTATTGGATAATGGCACGTAAAGATTAATTAGTAATGCCACTAACATAAACAGTGGCAGTTGATATAGTTCATTTCACTGTGATTGACTTGTCAATGATTCGACCTGATTTATTTACCGCTTCACTGACAATTCCTAGGTCCTCAAGGTCGAGGCATCAGCCAGATGGAATTGGGGTCATTGCCAGGAGCCAGTCACTTGGATTCTGTCCAGGGCAGTCAGGTGGTTGCGGTTGGTACGCCGCTAGCTACGTCATCATTACCACTTGGAACACACCAGGGACCAGTCATGGTGAGTCATTTTAGGTGGATCTATCAAAATTCTTCTTTCGCATAATGCGATTGGCTGTAAAATCCAGCTGGACAATGTCGGGTTGACCCTAAAGTCAGGTAAACCTTGCTGATTCTTGCAACTAGAGAATGTGATTCTGACAATGACATGGAAAAATGTCTCAATCAGGTACTATTTTGTATGTGGTAATCTGTGAATGAAATTTGAACTTCTTGTTGATTCTTAGTAAGAAAGATGAACTTTAAATTCCTAAACACTTATGTACCGCTGGACCTTACCTTCAGATCATGATTGCAGAATGAAGTCTCTGGATACGAAAGAAATTCTGCTCAGACTTCTTGCCCTGTGTCGATAGGTAGTGTGCTTAATAGAATTGAATTTGTTACCATTAGATCGTATGACAAGAATGTCAAACTTTCTAATCCATTCTATAATGTAATTCTGTTATTCTGTAAATTTATGTGACTCAAAATGTTGTCAATGTAACTGTTCTAAACTTTATGGCAGTACCTTCATTTCATCAATTCCATGGCTACAATTCAATGAATGTCTACTGTATTAACTTATTAAGTGTAATATAGTGTTCTACTGTATTAAGTGTAATATAGTGTTTAATTTAGATTTTAGGTTGGTGTATGTACTATGTTTTATACCTTTAGACTGTGAGCACGAGATCTGTGTATTAATAATTAGCTTAATAGCTTTTATCTGTTTCAGCTTACAGCTAAGAATATACAGTGTATGAGAGCTCTGTTGAACCTAGCTCACTGCCATGGAGGTGTGCTTGGCACTGCGTGGCACCAGGTCCTAACAACCTTACAGGTGAACAGTTGCACTTCTGGTTGAGAGAAATTTGTAAACCATACATTATTTGAGTGGTTGCTCTTCTGAGATTGTGTTTTTTTCATTCTCTTGTTCTGGTAGCTCATAGTTTACTATACATTATTTTACTTATTATTTTGAAGATAGACAGGCAATGATAGCAAGAAGTGAGAGAGGTCTGAAGTAATGCTGGATAGACTGAACAAAATATCAGCTGAATATGGAGTGGCAATAAACATCGAAAGACAAAATTTTAGTAATGAAGATAAGTAAAGGAGAGAAAACTGTGATCAGAATTCTAATGCAATTTAAATACATAGAATGTGTGAAGGAATTCTGCTATTATGGTGAGAATGATCACAACAGATGTCAAATGTCAGAGGCAGATTAGAAGAACAGGTCTGGGAAAAGAGGCAATCATGAAAACATGAGAGAACTACAAGCAGGAATTGCAGTTACAATTTTCTACAATTTGTATTTCTCTGTTTGTAAGTATTTCTTATCTTTCTCTTTAGCACCTTGTTTGGATTCTTGGTTTGAAACCATCTTCTGGTGGAACTTTGAAGCCTACGCAGGTGGCTTCAGAAAATCCAAATGCCGTCATTACGACATCAATCATGTCTGATCTACCAGTCTTGTCGTCAATGTTGTCACGGCTTTTTGAGAGCTCTCAGTAAGCCTCGTCTCATTTGTCGTATATCAATTCAATAGAGAGGAAATTGACAGCAGAGTCTCGAATGCTTTGACTGTCTATATGCTACTTTGGAATATGTCTTGTGCTTGTGCAGAGCTGAGGATGAGTGCTTTTCTACATGTAGAATTGATTAGAAATAAACAACCTTTCACCGTCAATAGGCACAGCTTTGCAGCAATAGAAATTCACTGGGGTTGGTGCAGAGGTCAATTGGTTAACCGATAGGGTCCAGCAGAATTGTAGTGGTCCTTAGTTCTGACTACTTTTCAAGTTTAGTTGATTTTCTACAAGTGCCTTCTAAAATAGTCTCCTAAATCTATGTATGTTAATTTCCAAGGCAGACCATTGAAGATATGAATTACAACTGTTGTCAGTGGTATAATTATATTAGTCAAATCACTTGGAAAATGCTGATTGGTATTGTGTAAAATCAGCATGAAGCATGTGCCATAAGAAGTTTGCAAACATTCATTTCAACCTGGTCCGTGCACTGCATATTGACTCGTATCACTGAGACTCCAGTGTTTTTTATATCCAGCTTTGTACACTCGCACGTATACAAAGATAGTTATCATAGTTTTAAACAACAGCAACAAGTAAAGTATCTATCATTGGCCATATTAGCTGACAAATCAGAGTCTTTACAGCAATCAATGTTGTTCTGATGGTAGTGTTGTCTGGATCATTTCTAGGTATTTGGATGACGTGGCTTTGCATCACCTTGTTGATGCCCTGTGTAAGTTATCCTCTGAAGCCATGGATGTCGGATTCTCGAACAGAGTGAGTTACTCACTTCTCTCGTTTACTACTTGTCAGCTTAAATGTCATCATATTTAAATATAAATGTGAAAGTGATTATCTTTGCCAATCTAAGAATAGACAGTTTTTAATCAGTTTACAAGCGTTGTGCGAAGCTGAAATTGTCACGACCAGTATAGAAATTGTTGGCCAAGTGCAAAGGATGCTGTTTTCTTAATATTTAGTGTAAGGTTGTAATGTAATGAAATGTTCCTCCAAATTGTGTAGTGCTTATAAATTTGCATTTTGTGTTAATATGCTATATATCTATATGGTTTATAGGAACCATCGTTGTTCGCCGTTGCAAAACTGCTTGAGACAGGTGTTGTAAATCTACCACGAGTTGAAGTTCTGTGGCGACCTGTGACAGGACATCTACTGGAGGCATGAACTTCTAGATAATGATTATTGCATTGTCTTTGTTCACCAGATTCATTCAAACATTGTTTAACCAGATTAAACATATAGCTTTTTGTTCTTTAGTTTAAGACAATTTGTGTTTAGCGTTGTTCTGTAGAACAACAACTGTGTCTATGGTTGGACAGAAATACTTGCATGTGTAAGGCTTCTGATGTTCTCATCTGTTCAACAGTATGTCTGCTGTGGCTTACCATCAGATAATTTGCTGTCTGTGACTAAATATACTGATCAGATTGCGGATCTCAGTTCTTACTTTTAACGATTATCCTTCCGTTTTGTTAGTTTGTATCGTTAAATTCCCACAGGGATGGATGGACGTTTTAGAATTCCTGTTTGTTTTGTCAGGTTTGCCAGCATCCGCATCAGGGCCTGAGAACGTGGGCAGCAGAGGCTGTCACATCACTAATTAAAGCTGCTCTCTTTTTCAAGTATGATCCGCCACTACGTCTGCAACCGGTAAGAAGCTGAATCGTATTCATTTATCACTAGCTGTAACCCGTAAAAATTACGGGCAGTTTTAATCAAGGACGACAATTTTAAAGAATGTACTTACTTACTTACTTACTCGAAACGCGATCAATATCGTAATATAAAAATATACTTACCCTATCTTGTGCAACGTGCCCTATTCTTTGTGCAAATGGCTACTTTTGTTTTGCTTCCGATAATATGGCATTCGAAGTTTCGGTTGGAAAATAAGACTAACCAACCCAAGCGTCCGTAGTGCGATCAGAGGCTGAAGGTGAATTTCAAAGAATAAAACTATACTTACTTACTGGAACGCGTGAATGCGGGCGAAATCTGCTCGACTTTACCGTTAGCGAGAGCGTTAGCAAGACCGAATTAGCATATAAGTAAATTATATATGTTGATAAAATGCTTGTAATTCTGGTGCCTATAAGGGAAGGTCAAGCGATATATTTCTGAGCACTGTCATCTGATTCTGAGAGTTTCATTATGCTTAGTATTTGCACTTATTTTGATTTGTTTTTATCTTGTTTCTTTGAGTCAGACATTCTGTTTAGGAGAATCATTTGTTGTGCAAGGTTCCTATTTGAATTCAGTCTTCTATGTTAAATTGATAGTATATTTGCAATGAACCTTCTGTATACATATTCATTTGCAATTAGCCAGTGTTGTTTGTGAGGTCATTGACATTTTCTTTTGCAGTTCTGATGGGTATTTGTGAGCAAGCTTGTACCATTACGGAACCAATGGTATAAGTAGGGCTTAAGTTATTTATGGGTTACAGTACATAATTATAATGTAATAGTTAATGTAATAATATAAAATATTAATATATTTACAGATTACAGTGTACAATGACCTTTTAATGCGAATGCTCATAATTCTAGTATTGAAATTGCAAGATACACAGTTTAAAGGCAACTTGGTGTTTTTTTGGCTTTTATAGAAGCTTCAGGCCAAGCTCCTCTCGCCACTTCAGGAGCTATCTAGCAGTACACATGCTGATGTTCGTCAGAAGCAGCTGGACTGTGTCCTACTCATACTTCAGAACAATGGTGAACAGCTGAACGAAGGCTGGCCGCTTATTCTCGGCGTGATTGGAGCCATAAGCAACGACCAAGGGTGCATATGTATTGCTGATTACATCGTTAAGCGATATGTAATTTGGACAGTTACCTGTTGCAAATCTGATCTTTACAATTTTGTCACATGGTTTTTGACACTCATACCAATAAGCAAAAGGCTTTTTATACTAGAATAACTTGCCAAAAGAACTAGATTTTCTTGTTTCAGGCAGTTTTGTTTTGTTTTTTCTGTGCAGATGCAAGATTGTCGTAATAATAAGATAATACAGATTTTATTCAGATTTTATTGTGATGTATGGAGAGTTTGAGTCACAACTCCATTCATGATATATATATATATATATAAAATTAATTCATTTTGCACATATCTTTCCATCATTACATAGCATTGTGATGTTGACAGATGTAAATTATAGCGTGAAGATATGGTATTGTAGTAATTTAAATTAGATATGCCCAGATTTAGGCAGTCAATGTTGTAACTAATAAGGTTCACAGTGTCCAAATAACCTGGTTCAGATTGTCCAGGT
This sequence comes from Dendrobaena attemsi, assembly GCA_034693945.1. Taxonomy (NCBI): domain Eukaryota; kingdom Metazoa; phylum Annelida; class Clitellata; order Crassiclitellata; family Lumbricidae; genus Dendrobaena; species Dendrobaena attemsi. The sequence continues at coordinate 7,025 of JAQFXW010004059.1, forward strand.
TGGTAAATTATATGGCTGTAGAAACGTTAGTATCAAGGATCTTGATTTTGAATTTCAGAGAGAGTCTGATCCGAGCTGCATTTCAGAGTTTGCAGTTGGTGGTCACTGATTTCCTGCCATCCATGTCCTGTTCCTGCCTTCAGATCTGCATCGAAGTTGCCGCTAAGTTTGGTCTTCAGAATCAGGAGCTCAACATCAGCCTCACTGCAGTTGGACTGCTGGTATGAACCACTGAACAGTGCTCGTATTTACTAGATTTTTCACTAGAAGATTCAAAGGTTTGTGTAGTGTTGGTACTCCAGAGCATTAGAGGGTTTCATTTTCTAACTTTTATTTTGGGAAAGTAATGAAATTTCACACCACACAAGTCAGTAAGTATTCATTTAACACATCCAACGCTGGGTCAAGTTTTAGTGACCCGCGAGAGAATATTACGGACCACTCGACGGGGGATAAAGTGACAGCGACGGGTCTATTGTTCTCCGACGCGACGAAGCAGAGTCTTAATTAAAAATTCTGAATAGAGCCTGGCCACTCGAGCGCTCGTCTAAGGCATCACCGACTACGCTTTCGACTACAACAGCGTGCGATGAATCGATTGAAATGCTAATTCGACACGCTTCGCCGCTGTTAGAGACAATTGAGAGTCCAAGATCAATTGTAACATTGTTTGCCTATCTAAGCCCAAGGCATCTGTCTGTATTGACGTATTATGACGTCCCTCACATCCAGACAAACCTAAATTTGGATGTATTAATACGTCCCAACGGTCAATGTGTTAAGGGTGATAAATATATTGTATGAATTTCTCATACTTCCTTTATCAGATTTAGCTGTGCTAACTCATGATTGTAGCTCTGCATTTTGTTACCCAGCCGTTAGTTTTTGTTTTTATTCATATAGCTTAATGTTTGTAAATTAAATGCAGTTTCTTTCAATTTTTTAAGATGGAAATTTGCTTTTAAGAGGTCTTACTATCATTTAATTTTACGTTTGTTTTTATTTTTGTAGTGGAATATTGCTGATCACATAAGCCAGAATCGCATCAGCATCTGTGAGAGTCTGGCCAAAGAGTCAAATGGAGGTGGAGACGTGAGAAAAGACAATGATCAGACACCGTCGACTGGTAAAACGAGTGAACCGGCGCCATCTGGGAAGCTGAGTGAACTGCCGGCCTTTGACAGTCTCTGGATGGTGCTCTATACACGACTCGGTGACCTGTGCGTCGACCAGAGACCGGCTGTACGCAAGAGTGCAGGACAGACCTTGTTCTCGATGATAGCTGCTCATGGTTCACTGCTTCAGCAGCAGACCTGGCACACTGTCCTCTGGAAGGTAGGTTGGTTGACGGGATGGATGAGATGGATGGATCTAAGTCTAAGAAGCAGCTTCAACTGTTTTTGATTAACCATTATTAATAAATAAGATCTAATGTACAATACTTGTCATGCCTTTTTTGCTCAACCTATAAATTACTGATGTTACATAGCTATGCTGAGTTTCAGCTAATATTTTCAGTGTGCGGCTATCTGAAATACTGTTGTATGTCCATCCATCTCCATGGTCCCTTATGGGCCCCCAATAGTATCCACGAAACGAGCTATAAAATGTTTATATTTCGATGAAACCCTTGTGTATGGTCCTTGGTTGACAATGATATAAAAAAACTGAATTGATTGATTGATTGATACCTAGACAGATGTATGAATGGATCAGAACGTTGAACAGTGCATAGATTAATCTGTGGGCTAATGAAGAATTGAGTTTAAAAAGATATGGGCTAGTTTATTTTTATTCATTCCTGTGCAAGTGTGCATGCTGTGCATTTTGTTTTTCTTTCAGTAGCTGCTGACAGAGATTCACGATGATTGTCACCTCGTGTGAAAAAGCAGTTACTAAAAATGGTTGTTTTTAATTTATTTTAGGTCTTATTTCCTCTACTTGACAGAGTGAAGCATTTGTCAAGCACTGCGTCCGACAGCAAAGAAGATGCGGCTGTCAAGTCTGGCAACATTCTGATGCATCATTCGCGAGACACGGCTGAAAAGCAATGGGCAGAGACACGCTTTCTGACGCTGGCTGGGGTTGCTCGAGTCTTCAACATGAAACGCAGGGTGCTACAACAGCTTGGTGAGTGTGGTTTAATACTACTGCATTAAATAGAAACCTTAGCTGTTTATTCTTGCTCTCTTTGTTCATGACCTTGGTCTAGTTTGTTTGATAACTGCTATTTGATGCAGATTGGTTGCTCCTATCATAATCTGAGCTTAAGATTATTATGTGCTAACCAATTATGCAAATCTTAATAATGGAATATAGCTGTGTAAACTAAAGTTTGCTTCCTATCATTATTTTCAGTATGGTAATCATTTTCCGTTACTTATATTGTAGCACTTTTCATAAAATCGGTATATGTAAACTAGTCATTGTTCAGGTGAATTAATTTAGTTATACGTGGAGTATTCTGAATTCTGGTGCATTGATTTACAGATTTTAAATTGAAAGTTAAGTCTTTGAGATCACGAAGAGTTAATTACCAGGGCAATTTTGTAATTCTGATTATATAACAATTGCCTGAAATAATAATTATTATCATAACCATTGTATTTTTTAAAGTGCGCTAAAATGCAGTTTTCAACTTAAGGTGACTTTCTTCGTGCCTGGGCACTTCTGCTTGAGTTCATTGAGTCATCTGCCCTGTGTCCAAACGCCGAAGTATCTCTGGCTGCTTTGAAGAGCTTCCAAGAAATCCTTAACATCAACAAAGGCAACGGCGACACTAAGTCCGAAGAACTGAAAATGCTCTTCAACAAACAGAAGACATCGGACACGGAGTCATCCCAGCAAAATGACTTTGCATCCAACACGGATCGTGAGAATCCGGACGACCTTGGCATCGATGATACAACGCTGTGGTCGAATGCATGGAGGGTGTGGCGAAGTATTGGAACAGCCGCCACTAACCCACCCGAAACGAACGACCGGTCACAGCTGTACATTCCGTCGCAGGCCTTTCTAACCGCTCTCGTGCAGACGTTTCCTGCTCTCTATGCGCATATTAAGAATCAGTTTGTTGCTGCCGAACTGCAGAAACTCTTTATCGTGCTGCAGAGGGCGCTTTGTGTTCCGATTCACAGTTCGTCGACTCCATTCATCGTTCCTCTTGGTGAAATTTCGTCGTTGACTCCACTTCAGGAGGCAATTCTTGATGCCATCCGAATTCTTGGAAAGGTAAGAAACGGTTCGGCTTGTGGCATTGTTTGAAGAAGAAAAAGCTAGACAGACTGATGTGCAAGGTAGATAAATATCTTGTGCTTCCATATTTTATTGACCTGTGAATACCTTATATCAGAATTGTCTTTTTGGTAGAGATACATGTATATGAATAGTTTGCATCTACTTCTGATCGTTTATGTCTAGTTTTGAAGCCATCGTGTGGTTCTGACAATTTCAATTCATTTTAGTTTATGATTGATACCACGGTTTTGTATGTATGCATGTATGTATGTGTGTATTTCTATATCGCCTCTTACAATCCACTACTATTCAGAGACAGTCCCGACTACAGCCCGGACTTGTCCTCATTCATGAAGAAGAAGAATTGTTTTAATTTTTGTGACTTCTTTAGGGCTGCAGCAACTTCTTTAAAGTGCCATCTGTAGGTGACTATGCTGCACGCAGCATATCTGATCTATTGTATTTTTACAGGATGCACTCTCTGGATCTGACAATATGGCTGTTATGTATCCTGAGATGTTTGACCGACTGCTCGCATTCATAGAGTTTGCTGTACATCCTCCTAAATTTGGGAAAGTTGACACACGATCACTCTCAACTGTCCGAAACAACCAGGTTGGTTGAATGGGATTCAAGTTGTCAATACCGTTAGTTTATGCATATAACTTGCATTTAGATGTATGCATAAATTGCATGCGTATATTAGAAATATGAGCTAATGAATGAAGCGGAAAGAGTACAGAATTATTATTATCTGCCAGTATTGTAAGTAAGTAAAGTTAAACAAGCAAATAACAAATTAAGAACACTTACATGTATACTAACTCAGTGAAGTTTCACAGGACTCGACACATTGTGCAATGCATGTATGTTTATAAATACATACAGATACGTGAAATGTGATATGACATTACCAATAACCACGTTACGTTTCAAATACATTGCTAACAAGTTTATGGTTCATGTGTGTTAACCCTTTCCCGCCTGAATTGTTTTTTCGGAATAGAGGGAAATTGGTGGTACCTATGTTACAACATCAACACTGCAACAAGGGTTACACTTAAGCATAATAAAGTAAACATTTTCTGGATCAGGAGACTCGTGGCAATGTGA
>JAQFXW010004060.1:0-11373 GCA_034693945.1 Dendrobaena attemsi
GAATTTATGTGACGATGATAGCTTAAAATGCTGCCATTTCAGTGTGGAAATTCGATATTTTTTAAACAATTCGGGAGGGGTTACATTCCCTCTCCAAATTCCTCCCCTGTTCGCCGCTGAGCCCCTCAGAGACTGTCGTTCGAGCTCGTGCCTCGTTTTAACCCCCTCCTATGAGTTACGAAACCTCTGGGTCCGCCCTTGGTCATAGAAACTAACTGTTATCAATAATGCAACTAGGATGGAATTAAACGATAGTTACTGATTAGGCTTAATCATTTCTGCTTGTTCCTCATGCGATCGGCCACGACCCAATGTCAAAGTTTTACCTATGCATGCGCCGGACATTCCATCTGGAATCGTCTTTGCCTTGAACTGAATCTAGGCCTGAAGCTTCTCTCCTTTTGTCAGCATCTGACAATAATTATAACTATGTTCCACTATCTCACTGTTTCTCAAAGTAGTGGTCCGCGGACCTGCCCCGGTCCGCGGGGTACTGATCACCGATCCGCGGGGTACTGATCACCAGTCCGCGGAGAAATGTTAAAATGAGTTGAAATTATTCAAATTGTCGTCAAAATATTCACATTTCTGATTTAAGATAAATTACACATGTTTTACTACGCTGGCTAGACTCAGATTTATTCAACTTTACTGAGTCCATGACTGCAATCAGTAGGCCTATTGCGTGTATTTCTGTTCACCTAGGGTGAGAGATAGGCATAATCAAGTAAACGTTGGCATAAGGCATACGCATGAAGGCTATATGTCTACTGGATGTAGTTTCTTTTCAACTTCCTTACATTATAAAATTTTAAAAGCAAGCCTACATTTGTCTGAAGAATTTAAGAAATGAGAAAACGCATGGACAGAATAATTGTTCAGGTTAATAATGGAACAGTGAAAGATCGTGAATTAGAAGACATTTTGTGCTAAGATAGGCCTAGAACTTAATTCTGAACTGCATAGTTTCCTGTTCCAATAAATCCAAGCTAAGAAAGAATCGATCGCTCACTCGCAAACATTTGTAATTATGGATTCATTTATGGCGTATGTATAACCAACCCAGAAAAAATTGAAATGCTGTCAATAACGTTTAACTATTGACAATTCCTAGTCATGAATGGCTTTAAAATAGTCTTTTTATAATAGGTTTAGTATAGGCCTACGTCGGTTTGTGCCCGCTCCATTTATACATGTAGTTGGCGCTCCGCGAGCTGCGATAAAGCGTCATTGCCGGTCGGTGCCCTGAAACGTTTGAGAAGCACTGCACTATCTGATTGGGTCGGGATCGAGGTTTCTTTAATAGACGCCTTATAAATTGATGCTCATAACGTTTATTGGAAATTACAATTACATATATTTATGGCCGCTTATCTATGTTAGGCCTATGACTTACTTCTAGGCCTAGCGTAAATGGCATTAACAATTTTGACATTAACAAAGTAACCTATAATCATGTATAGGCCTACCAGTGAAATATTGAACTGAAAAAATAGTTATAATACAGATGCTCTGATTATGACGCGTCGCTATAGTTAGTTATTGCAACTAACAATTTGTTAATGCAACATTTGCAATAATTACTCTAACAGTAAAGAGACCAGCACGTACACGAGTCTTTAAAATTCCGAGTAAGATTGTGACTTACTTTAATGTTTATGAGTGGACTAGGTTTCCTGTGAGATCTAAATAAGATAAAATTTGTTTTGGTAACATTTAATGATAATTTATTAATTTTGAACCAGTCAACCACATAGGCTATGCAATTTCGTGATTTATTACTTGGGTATAATTCAGACAAAGATTTGTGGGAGTGGAAGACATTAGTGTCATTAGCAAATATGATGAATTTAATATGCTTGAAGCATTAGGTAAATCGTTAATATATATGAGGAAAAGGAGGGGTCCTAAATTTGAGCCTTGTAGCACTCCATATCTAATGAGTATATACAGTATATACATGCACGAATGCATATAGACCTATTATGCTTTCATATATAATTTATATACATATTCAATTTCTTTATTCATGACAATTATGGTAATGAATAACACAAGGAAGAGATGGACGTACGACCCGAGTTCGCTTCCGTCAGCATCCATTCAGTCTGACTCAGGCACTCGCTAGACGGCGGTGCAAATTGAGATGCACAATGAATGGGCGCCATGCACGGCTGCCATCAGTTAAATTGAACTCCTGCAATATTCTGTGATCATTCATTTATAGTAGACGTGTAATATTAGTGTTGCGACTGTTTGTCAGTTCGAATCACACTAAACAATGATTGTATTTTTTTAGCCGATGTAGATCTAATCTCTCTGGAATCAAGAAATTATTCGGAGACAGTAACTCTTTCTGGAACGGTTATTATTATTATGCATGAATAGTTTAATTATGGTCTTTTTCAAATGCACTTATACTCCAGAGAGGCATTCAGTACTCGATCGTTGCACTGTCCCGAGTCTTGAATACAGAAGCCATTGCTGCGTTGACTCGGTGCGGTTGTCCGATGGCCAGCAAAGAACACGTTTCTAATCAGAAGAATAATGATTGGAACGGCGTTCTATCGTGGTTCGAGATTTCTTCCGTCAACAGGAGACCTTCCAGGAGGAAGAGGGAGAGATGGAATGGGGGACCAACACCACACTTATTACGATTCAATTTGTCTCCGAGATATTAAGGACCCGAATTGGACGCGAAGTGGGAAGAAGCGGGACCCGTGGGTAGGTGGTTGGCTGGGTAGGAGCGCGTCTTGTGCCGCTGCCTTCGCCCGCAGCAATTATAATGACCCTGTTCAGAGCATGGTCGACGATGAGGCTTCTGTTCCGAGGGAGGCTATACCCTACCCCAGGACCCTGTCGATGAAACACGTGTCCTGCTTGACAAGAACGAGGATGGAGACAGAGAAAGGAAGAGAAGAGAGACAAATTGAAAGAGACAGACATATAGAACTATAGAACAGACAGATAAAGAATGCATGACGAAACAGAGAGAGACAGACAGACAGACAGACACAACATGATAAACAGCGAGAGAGGTACACAGACAGTGAGACAGACAAGAAAGGGGGGAAGAGAGATAGAGGAACGATGAAAACAGCAACTGTTATGCTGCCTTGCGAACTTTACACAAAACAACCCACTGAATATACGGACAGTACATAGCGTAGGCAGACAGACAGATAAACAGACAGACGGACGGACAAATAAACATAATTAATAAAATAATGTGGGACGTGGTGGGGCCTTAGGATAGTCGTCGACTTGCGTCCGAAGGGTCGCGGGTTCGATTCAGACGTAAGGACTTTGAGCAAGCCCTTCACTCGTAATTTATCGTGGCGCTTATACGTGAAAACTCTGAAACACCTCCTGGTTTTAGTCGGGACCGCCGCCTATGAGCAGTAGTGGACTAGAAGGGGCGGTATATAAATGGTTGAATGAATAAATATATAAGGAACAAGTATGGAAATTAGTAGAGAGTAATTATATGATAGTGAGTGAATGCATTAATCAATGAATTTATATGTAAAGAATTGGGTTGTCCTACTTTCTCCATATTTCTCCTCTTTGTTTCGTCCATCTTCCATCTACTTCTCCATCTACTTTCCAACTTTCGTTCATATATTATTTGACTTGTCTCTTCATGTTTCTTCCCATGTTTCAATCTTTCGTTTCTACAACTTCCCATGATTCTTTCCATACTTCTTGTGTAATGTAATATGCTACTTATTTATTTACTTATCCTATCATGTCTTGGGCAGCATGCATGACTCTCTACTAATTTCCATACTTCATTCATAATTCCTTGCCAAGTAGCCTACTTCTACTTGACTCAAACGAGAGACAAGAAGGGGACTTCATTCTTCTTGCAGTTCAATCACTCGCGTTGTAAACGTCCGCTGCCGAAGTGTATTCTTACGCACCGCAAATCCATCGAGAATATTTGCGCGCTCTGCCATATACAGTCCACTTTTGTCCTGTATAAACTATCGTCGTCGTTCATATAGCGCTCGTTTCCTGGCTACAATTAACAATAGCGAGGTACTTAAGAAGCCCGATGAGACGGCGGGCGAGTGGTTGTGGCAGTAAGTGGGCCAATAGTTGTCAAACAACAACCTCTGCTACAAATTGGTGGAAAGCTTACAACGGACATTCAGTTATGCTTGGCGAAATAAGCAATCTTCCTACATGGGGAGAGACAGTCGAAGAACGAGAGAAAGACAGACAGAAACAGACAGATACAGACAGACACAGAGACAGCGAGATAAAGGCAGAGACAAAACGATAGAGACATCCTACACATCGATATTTAAAGAAGTGTAATGCTACAAAAGCTACAAGAAAAAGTGCTGTAACTTATGTTGCATTTGAAATATTTTGATAAAATTTAGTCGTTACATGTAAATATCAATTTATGTTAAGCATGTAAAATTTCATTAAACGATTTGTACTTTTGGCGAAATTGTTAGCAAAACACTATTAAACTTTTTCAAAATATCAAGAACGTGGGCGACGTCACCAAAAGTTGAATAACTATTGTTTTGATTAAAATATTTTTGGTGAAATTTGGCATTCATGTGTAAATATGAATTGCCTTTCGGCGTGTAAAACTTTTTTTTTAAATTGACACTTATGACGAACATATTGGCAAAAGACGCGTAGGGGTCAATTTTCTTTCCTCGTCCTGTATGTATTATGAAATCAACTGTCTTAAACAAATAATTATGAAAGCAATAGAGTCTTAACAGTGCAATATTAAGTTTGTAGCTATTCTGTCTTTTTATGACGATGTCTTTTCCGAATTCAGCATCGAAAATTCATCCCGCACCCCAGTCGAGATATACCCTCTCTCTCTCTCTGCTCGTGCGGGCCTTCGCTAAATTATTTCCCGGTAGAAATTTTGTCCCAGTCCGCCCCTGAATTATAGGCTTATTCTATTTGCAACAACGCCAAGAAACAAAATACACTCTTTGCGAGCATATTATCATGACGTGGAGTAACAGCAAAAATTGAGCTACTCAATTTTGATTATTAACGTAAGTATAATTAGTTATCGAAGTCTTAAATCACTCTATATCAAAACTGAAATTTTGCAATTATTTAAGAGGACAGTGAAAATTTTAAAAAGTTTGGAGAGACATCTTTTGAGCGCGAGGTACAATAGGTTAACACTGTATCGACGCTTTGGGGAACATGTTGGGGGCTTGTCCGTATATGCTACGGATCTAGATGGCCCCCAAGCACCGAGACACGATCCAACAAGAGAATCTTTTCTTATTTGATCTCAGTCTATAACCCATCTCAACTCACTCCTACCTCATCGAATCCAAAGGAATCTAAATCTAATCGTTTCTAAACTTAGCACACTGCATTGCTCCGTGTTATCGAAGTTCACAAGAAGTGAGATGAAGAGGAAGATAGAGAGGGAGGACTAAGAGGCGGTAGAAGTCGAAAAGAGACGAAGGAGGAAGAGGAGGTTGACTGGATGACGACGCACGGCATCATATTCTCTGTTGATCGGACGACAGTTTCGATGGTTCAAGAGGCGCTTCTGTCCACAGCCGATCCTCGCTCTGTTGGCTTACGGCGCATGCGCAAACTTACCAATTAAGTGACGTCGTCTGATGACGTCACGAGCAGTCTGAGACTCTGAGCGAATTTTAGAACAGACAGGCAGACAGACAGCTTGAGACAGGTGGGTGGACTGACGGGCAGACAGACAGAGTGAATTAGTTAGCGTTAGTTTCTAGTTGATGACCTGTACATAGGCTTTTATTCTTTTGATCTTTTATTCAAGTAAATTATACATGAGAAAGACAGATAGAAAGACAATGAGAAAGACAGATAGAAAGAGAGGTAGAAACAAAGTACCAAAAGGAATACAGACAGAGGCAATAGAAACAGACAGGCGCAATAGAAAAATACTTAAGTTCAATAGTTAGCGTAAGCCTATTTTTTCGAGTTGAATTATTCCTCTGTCTGACTTCCAATCAATGCCGTAGATAGTGAGGTGCTGTGGGTGTAAAATCTAACCAAAATTATAATTATTTTGCAACAACAACAATTAAATAGGGCGGCGGCCTAATGTGCAAATCCGTGTTTAGTGAATAGGCCTAGTTAAATCAGTTCCACGCCTATAAGTATGAGCTTCTAAACTATTCCTAACACAATGTAAGCGGGCTCATAATACACTTAAAAATGCGGTTCTACAGCCGGACCATCTGGTCAAACCCCTCAGTCGGTTGCTTGTCAGCTTGCTCAAAGATGATTAAACGTCCACCCTCCCCAAAAAAAATCCTGGCTAAGGCCCTGCTTCCAATGTACTACTTTACTTATTCCCTAGTCTTCCAGACACACAAACACTGAGAGACAGATGGAAGAGAGACAGAAACAGACAGACACAGCAGTAGCTGGATCTGTAGGCAGACGGTGGCCTTTGTCCACTTTCACTTCTTCATGCGTTGGCGCCATTTTGTGTCAGTAAGTGAGTCAGTCATCGCTTGCACTTGGAATCGTCAGAAGGATATTGACACGATTTCTTATCAGACCCTACGAGGCACGTACGCATGGATGGCTTCACGAGATACCAGGTGACCATTCTCCTACGCTGCGAGGACCAATGCCTGCTACACCAGACACTGTGGATGAGCAGAAGAAGAAGGATTAGCAGAACGTGGAGGACATGATTCAGAAGTCAGAATAGGAGGGAGATAAAGTGTCTGATAAGTAATTAAATGAAATAATTCATGTTTTAATATGTAGATACTAATTGTCTTTAAGCCTGTAAAATTTCATTAAAAACTTCCTACTTTTGGCGGAAATAATTATTAGCAAAGAAACTGTCAACACGTTTTCAACCATCAAAAAACAATTATGTGTTAATGTGAATTAGCTTTAAGTTGGTGAAATTTTGTTTAAAAATTCCCCTACTTGACCGAAATATATTTAATAAAATTGTAGGAGTCTTTCTTTGGCATACCTGTATTTACGCATGCATGTATGCATAAACGTACATTTGCATGCATGCATTCGCATATATAACGGTAGGCCCTATATATATTGTATGTATATATTAAGGAATATTAACCAATAATTCATATAGCGCCTTAAGTAACATCACAAGGACGCTGTGCAAATGTGCAGAGGCGCCTATGAAACTGCAGCCGAGGACTGGCCACAGAACATTGAGATTCTCTGATGTGCCATCGATAATGCCATTTATATATAGACACCGGAAGAGGTAAGGTTTGTCTAGATAATTGCTCAATTCTCGGGTCAATATTGAAGCTCTCGTTTGTTGCCAAAACCAGAGGACCTTTAAACGACAAAAGCCCCTACTCGCGCACCCTTCCACCCACTACCTCCTCCTCCTGCGCCACCCGGAATGCCGACTATTCGTCATGATGCTATCTTATTTTATACAGGTCGAGTAATGTCACCACGCATTCTATGATCTTACGTCATTCTGTTCCTGTTCCTGCAGTCACTAAGAAATTTAAATGAAAGTCGGATTGAGTGGTTGTCTTATGTACCATCTGCAGCACGCTTCAAAAGCCCCGACCCTCTTATCCCTATTAGTGTTCACTGTATCGAATAGCCACGGCGTTAAACTCACTCCTCTTCAGTCAAGCGCAGAATCTTAACCGCCTGTTTAGACCTACAACAAAAAGACTTTCAATGGTTCTAGGACAAAATGCTACGGACAAAATGGTATATGGACAAAATGGTATATGGACAAAATGGTATTGGGCAAAATGGTATTGGGCAAAATGGTATGGATGAAATGGTACGAACAAATTGGTATGGGTAAAATGGTACGGACATAATGGTACGGATAAAATGGTATGGATAAAATGGTGTGGACAAAATGACATGGACAAAATAGTACGGACAAAATTTAGGCTATATTTAGCCTACCATAATAATATTTCCGAAGAAGGGTTAATAGGCCTATGTTTTGCTCTTTACATTAATGACCTAGCTAATGTTTCCTCTAAAATATTTATGATTCTTTTTGCTGATGACACGAATGTCTTCTACTCTCACAACTCATGGCATGTTCTCTTTGACACCCTTAATAATGAATTTTCTAACGTTTCTGCATAGTTTTGCTCTAATAGGCTTACTCTTAATTTGGATAAAACAAACTTCATCCTATTCAAGTCTCATAGAAAACCATCTCACAATGAAAGACCGTGCTTGCTTGTTGGTGAAATTTCTTCAACCCAGGTGGAATCCACAAGGTTTCTAGGTGTAGAAGTGGATCAGCATTTAACCTGGAAGAGTCAGATCAATAATATTTCATCTAAAATTGCCAAGAATGTCGGTATACTATCTCGTACTGCGTTTTGTTGCCGACATCAATAAGATTAAACCTTTATTATTCTCTGTTACACCCTTACTTAGCTTACTGCAACATGTTATGGACATCTACATACGAGTCCATGCTGCTTAAGTTAATCGTGCGTCAAAAAAGGGCTGTTTGCACCATTGCTGGCATCTGCAGACGGGATTATACAGGGGCGCCCTTTCTACCAGAAATATGGGATTCTTAATATTAGTCAGATCAGGTCGCTTCAGGTATGTGAGTTCTTCTATCGACTTAGGAATGGATTGCTCCCTTCTGTGTTCAATAATTACTTCCAACTGGGCTCCGACTTTCATTCTCATAACACTAGAAATGCATCAGCATATCGCTCTGTTAGGGCTCGGACGAATACTCGGCGCTTCACCATTACGGCATTGGGCGTTGGCTTGGGGAATGCTATTCCTATTGCTATTAAAAACGCTCGTAATTTATATTTATTTAGGAAAAGGTTTAGTTTATTCTTGCTTAATAATTTAACTGTTCTTCGCTCTAACGACTCTTGTGTAGTCAAATAATAGTAAAAGAACGGGAAAATGTACTCAATTTTGCATCAAATTATCAAAATTCCTTTAGCTTCTGGGTCTTCATCCCAGACCCCTCTGAGTCAATATCACTTTAGAGGATGTGTAGCACTAGTCGAAAACGTTTGGGACCGTCTTTAACCCCATTTATAGTCGATGGGTCAAAATAAATGTTGACAAATTTGAGGTAAATAAGAGCCTATAGGCCTAATGTGCTCCATTTAGCATCAAATTATAAAAATTTCGTCGGCTCTGCCCCAGACCCCGCTGGGGAAGCTTACGACGCGCCCCAGACCCCCTAGTCGTTAGAGGATAGGATTGTGCAGATGTGAAAATTCATTTAACAAGCCCTGGCAGGTACTCTCTACCATCCCTGTGCACGTCTAAGTCTGCACCTGCAGGGTAGTTTCCCGAAGTGCCTCCTCTTGAATTTGAGCCTGGCTACGCCCCTGAGGGAGGGAGAGGCAAATGGAGAGGAAGAGGGAGATAGAGAGGGAGAGGGAGATAGAGAGGGAGAGATAGAGAGGCAAATGGAGAGGGAGAGAAAGATAGACAGGGAGAGAAAGAGGGAGAGGGAGAGAGAAGCGTCAGTGGCGCGATAACTAGACGAAATGAGTGATTGTGCACATGGCTGTTCATCGTCTTCACAAGACGAAGACCATCGGTGAGAGGACAGAAGGAGAAAGGAGGAGGAAAAGGGAGAAGGAGGAAGAGAAGGTGGAGGAGAGAAAGTGGAGACGGAAGAGAAGAAGGAGAAGAATGAGGTAATCAATTTGAGCCATCGACACGTACGATGAACTTACCGGGTGAAAGACAGACAGACAGACAGACAGACAGATCATGGGGTAGCCAGATGGAGGCTGCAGAGGTTCTGAATGAAGAGGATCCTCCTCATAAGAGCGACGACGACCGACCACTGGAGGTAAGTGTCGGCGTTTGCTTCTCTCTCTCTCTCTCTCTCTCTCTCTCTCTCTCTCTCTCTCTCTCTCTCTCTCTCTCTCTCTCCATCTGAGAAGAAGCAGAGCGTGTAGGGTCACCGGTCGGGGGTCTTAGCAGACGACGACGACGAAGGAGAGACCAATCCCTCCCATCTCGCCACTCCCACGTCGTCTGCGGCGTCGTTTTTCGTCTGCTGCAGCGAGGTAGACGTCATTAACGACGACATTGCATTATAGACGACGTCATTACATGTATCAATAATTCTGTAGTTTATCGATCAGTGTACATGATCCGGAACTGCCATCGAACAGACGAGTTACTTATCACAGAAGGACACCTTCCAATTCATGAGACTAGGAGAACACAGGCTATTCTGAACCCAGCTCATTCAGTGGGAACTATGCATTTGGTTCATCATGATTATGCAGCCAATTTCGCTATAAGAGCTCACCCATAGCAATCAGCAAGAATACCCGTGTAACAATGGCAAGTTTGGCATTCGTTACAGTTTTCATCCCCATGGTCTATGTCCATCTGGAATTAAGAATATGATGTGCTTTTGTCAGCCTTTTGATCTCCTAGTTTCCTCAAGACCTTTAATATGGCAATTAGGCCTCTACGGTTCACACAACCATAATAACGTTGTGACTGACACAGTGGAGTATACAGTAACCAATTGCTGGGGTGTTAGCTGTAAATTCAGCATTACATGAGATAGTTACGGGAAAAGTAGTAAATTACGTTTGACGTTTGAAGATGAATTGCACAGTTTATAATATCTAGCCTATACTATCTATATTGCTTAGTTTTTAATTCCCTCTCCCTCCGTTCCTGCCTTTGCTATGAATCAAGACGATCGTCATAATCCAGGTCCGTCTTCAATTGGATGAACGACGATAATCTGCATATACACGGTGTCCCAAAAGAAGTGAGCTCCTTTTTATTTTCGCGATAAATTTCCTAATTTCAAATAAAACTCTATACAATTTTAGAGCGTGAAAGAGGGATAAATTATCAACGTTTGCTGAAAATGTTATCAAACTCTATCAACAGAGCCCGAAGTTATGCACATTCACATTTGGGCAAAGAAAATTTGAAGTTTCCAACATGTAAAAGATAGGACATTAATAAGCTACCTTACTTTCTAAATCTAAATGACTTACCGGTACTTAAATTAATAAATATGACGTCATATTTCAGTCATCCGTTTAAGGTGAAAAAAGTAAAACTGGGTTTTAAGTTTTGGCTGCACTCAGAATATCTTTATCGATCCAAACAGGGTTAAAAATTAACGGTGCTTACTTTTGTGATGTATTCGCACGGTGAAGACTTGCTGCCGGCTATTAAAGAATTGTCGAGCAGCAAATTTGTCATATTCCAGCCGGGCAGTGCTCCTGCTCATCGAGCCAGAGAAACTATTGATAGCTTTCAAGAGAAACTCCAGACTTTATTTCACCAACTCTTTGGCCCCAATAGATCTCAATCCATTGGACTACTACAAGATCTGGAGCGTTCTTCAAGGACGTGTTTATCAAACTCGCATAG
>JAQFXW010004061.1:0-11373 GCA_034693945.1 Dendrobaena attemsi
TTGATGCCTATTGGGAAATTTATTTGTACAGTCTAGTTTGTATGTGTTTTGGCAATCAATAAAGTGACTACTACTACAGTTCAGGCTGTGTAATCAAGCAAGCAAAATATTACAGCGCTATATAACTTGAGAACCAGCAATGATTTTTGTCCACAGGCCAGATGTAGCTCTATCTAATAACCACGAATCTGGTGAAACTACATTTCTGTGAGTAAATAATTATTATATAATAAATTCTGTCCAATTTTGTATGCATACACACTACTTAAATAATTGTAACTGAAATTTAAATTTATTAAGTTTGAGATGCAAGAAATAGCTCCGTCTCGTCATATTTCTTTTCCAGATGCGAGAGTAGAACATGTCCAAATTTGGAAGTTTTGCTTCAGAAGAATGTTAATTTATGCTTAGAGTTAATCAACGATTTTTACTAAACTTCTTCTAAAACGTCCTCGTAAGTCTATTTAAAATTCCCTGAAAAGTTGTAGTTCATATACTTTGTTTTGGTCTTAATCTAGTGTCAATGCTGTATGAATTGAGTTCGAGGAAGATGCAAATTAGCATGCAGCACCCTCGACCGCATTCCTCTTCGCGAGCTTGTTTTAACTTATGACTCATATAATTATATTAATTTTAAATCACTTTTCCAAACTTGTTTGACATGATTCATATAGTTGACTCACTTCCAAAACCTTCTCGGCCATTGCTATTTCCATTAGGGTCTCTGAGTAGTAATTTACTCGAAGAGGCGCTATAGAAATAAATATCCAATCCAAATACAGTAGGCTTACGGCTGTTCTGCTTATATCATGCAACAGTCCCCTCTAAGAAGCGTATCCAACTCATTAAATTAAGTAATTTCACAAGTTAGTGCTACTTATTAAGCACGTACCAGCTTATCGTATGATTTGAAATCTATATTTCTTTATTTTATAATAAATATTTTCACCTGTCATCCCATTTCTTGCTTGCTTGTCAACAACTTCATAGTTCATCCAACTTCTGTTTTACAGGCAAAATTTCCATCTTTCATTCCACATCTTGTCTTTTGCATGTACATACATATGTTGTGCTAGACAGGGAGATTACCCTAAATTTGTTTACCCGAGCTATCAAAAGAGTGAATCTGGTAAGATGACCATACAATCCGTTTAATTAAATCATTGGACTGCATTTAAAGTTACCGAATAGATTCATGTAATAAGACAACATGTCTTTTCAATACTTCCAGTTTACATGTCTTTGCCAAACTCTCTACTATTTGATCAAAAAGTTTACTTAATTCTCTGTTCTTTTCTTGTGCCATCTCCAGTGGGTCTGCCCAAATTACCGAAAGTGATTAAGCTGCCAACTTTCCAAATTACCAAATGCATTTCTCTACCTAGCATTTGATTGGACAAAGTTAGTGTAAGCCTGATTTGCTGAAAGCGATTAACTGTAAAATAAGTGGTCATTGCATAGCTACGTCATGCCGAAAATGACCGTTTTTGACTCGCCCACATTGTCACGCTTAGTAAGTTAGTAACGTTTCCTCATGAGAAAAGACTTCATTATGAGAATGCTATATACTTATTGATTTTAATCTACATGTGTAAATGACAAATCTTCTTTGTGAACACATTTATCTCGTATGCTTGTTCACCAGAGCGCGGCTTAGCAACTGGTTCAATAAAGAATATACTTACTTACTTACTTCATACATCCACCCACCTTACTCTAGCTGTTTTTGGCCATTTCCTTTTCTTTCACTGTTATGAATCTGTGGGTGTCCTAGATCAAGAGCTCACCCTGTCTGCTCATGTAAACGTTGTTTCCTGCTCTTTCTTCGCCAACTCTGCGCTATCCGTTGGTCACTCTCCTCTCCTGCTTTGCTGACCCTTATCCATGCTCTCTTTTGCACTGGTATTGATTTTGACAATGCCATTTTTGCTGTCAGTGGCTAATCTATCTAAGCTTCAATCTGTTTTGAATGCCGTCTTATCGGGGGGAAGGGGGCATTCCAAAATTTAGCAGTAACTAATCCTTTTCTATGAATACTCTGCACTTATTTCCGGTGAAACAATGCATTAGATCCTTCCTGTTATGCAAATTGTATTGGATCTCTGCATCCCAGTGTCTTCCCTGCCCGGCCACGGTCAGTGATTCCATTAACGCCTGAATTCATCGACATATTACAAGTACATGTAGAATCAATAATCTTCAATACTAGGCAGAATTGTGTTATTCAGTGGTTGGCCCCCTCGATCTGGAACAGCCTACCGTCGCCCCTCCGCTTGCTTCCTAGAACTTTCAAATTTTTCCCTCTCTCCTTAAGACTATTTTATTCACCTATGGTGGGGTTGGGAGCACCTCTGAGTAGCATTTTTGAAGAGGCGCTATACGAAATGTTCTCAATGAGTGAATGAATCAAAATGATGTTGTATTCCTATTTCCTAGCACTGTTTGATAACAGCAAAAATTTATATAAGTCTCATTCGATGTTAATTTAGAATTCATCTATAACTGAATCTTTTAGAAGTGTTACGTTCAGCTACACCTACGCACCCCGTAACGTTTTATAATGTTCCCATGGAAATCCACCCACCCTCAAGCATGACGTAGTTATGCAATGATCCTAACCCCTAAAGGGATTAAAATGCAAACTTTATGAGGTGTCTCCAGAATAGTAGGCCTCAATATCACATTTGTTCTCAAGCCTTCCCGTGCAAGATATTTGTGCTTTGGTTTAAAGTAACTGTAAATGATCAATTGATCATCACCTCAAATTTCACTCAGAGTGATACAGTGGCTTAATCAAATGATGTTTCCGCTTACGTAATACTTATAGAATAAATACAACTTACTGTATACTTAGCTGAAGTCCTGGTTAGTAATTACTTCAGTAACCTTCCCCACTGGAGACTTTTATGACCGCAAACCATGTGTGACGAAGTTGACTGTTAACAATCTACCAGTAATGTTATATTAACACTAACTAAATAATACCGCAAATCGTTGTTACATTTTTTGTAAATTATTACTTCCTGAAGTTTCAGTGGGAGACAATGTGTGTGATCTGATACATTTCATCATATGACTTCAATTAGCACTTATGAATAATTAATTAGGCAATTGAACAATGCTTTGAGCATGTGATGAACAATCTGAGCTAATAAAAGAATAGGGCACAAGTTGAATCTTGTTTTGAACCCTTTGCTACAAAATAGAAAGTGAATGGTTGCAATTTAAGTGGTTCTTGTCAAATCGGCTTATGACAAGACAACAACCAGTAGAACAAATAAACAGTATATTATGAACATTTAAAAACATTAATTAAGCCCCTAAAGGGAAAACTAAAGGGATGGGGTACCTCTAGTAGGGTGCCCAATACTAGTTTTTGGCGGAATGGATTTGTTCAGATCTAGTATCAAACGTTGAGACAAAGCGTAATTAGAAAAGTGATTTCTTACCTAGATTCCCCCCAAGTATTGACATATTTCTTGTAACAGATGTTTAAAAATAACAAGCAGGGTAGGTAGTTAGGAAAATATTTTTTGGGTAAAATATTTGTTATACGATTTTATTTCACCATATTGCACTTAACCACAGCATGCTCGGATAAGCCGTGGCTAAAGCCTGTAGCTATAACACCAGCGAATCTGGTTTAATTTCGTATAAAAAAATTAAACGAAGCTTTCCAAATCTTCTGTTTTTGTTAGATAAGTATCAATCCAGTGTATGTAGTTACTGACTGAAATAACTGATTGCCTTGCACACTGCCTATGTCGATTTCAAGGAGACATTTATTAACGTTTACGGTCTCAATTTCAAAATAGTTCCTTGGACTTGGAGAGAATATTATATTGCTGTATACAAGTTCGTAAACTTTGCAAACGTACACAGATTGTGCTGTGCTGTAAATTGATAGAGTAGTGACTAATAGATGACTAAGTTACTTGGGTTCAATTCGAACTCATCAGTATCTTGCCATTGGATGTGGGTTATGTTTGCAAAAAATAAATTGCAAAGAGAGTGTCCTGCATTCCAGAGGGTAATCCATGGATTCCTGTGTCTTTCTAACAATTTAGCATGTTTAACTAGCGAGCTTTGCTGTTTCTGGTTTATCAGTTGGGAGTAAATATTACATTGTCAAATTATGTAAAGCTTCTTAACATTTAGTAAGTGGTTTGTGTCTTGAGGAGGTTGGCTAGTAATTTAAAACGTTTGACTCTTCTCGAATTGTCATTTCTTGAAACTCGAGAGTCACATTTCTGTCATGTAGCTCAGCATATTACATGAAAATGTTGTGTCCACTTTAAAGCATGTCAGCAGGATTTTGAAAGACTTTTAAGGTTGTGTAACAAAATGTAAATACCTATATTGCAGATCTTCAATTGTTAATAGTACATGTTCTCCAAAGCAGAGATGCCTGGTACTACATTTACTAAGCCATCTGAGCCAGAAAGAGAGGCCAGAACTTCGTATATTATATTACAAGAAATGAGTGCTTTTTGTAAAAGTAGTATAGGTGCCGGTATGACATACCCAGAATCCTAGATGAATTGGAGGAAAAGAGTTTTGGCCTGGGAGGATTCTGTGTGCCACGTCCCCACGAACGTTATTTACTCTGAATAGCGTGCATGTATTTAATGTAGGCAAAGAATAAAAGTGTATTTAAAAAAATATTATTGCACTGCTCGATGATAAACAGAAATCTGTTATTTATTAATTTTCTGAGTTGGATTAAATAATTATTAACTAAATAGGTTTTTGTTTCAAATTATGAAAAAACTTATTATTTCGAAATTTACTGCATTAACATGTTGACTGTTAACCATAACCATAACCATAACCATACTTTTTACTGCGCCAATAGAAAACAACAGATGTCACAATGAATGCACAAAAGAGGAACAAAGGGAGAAAACCTAAAGGGGTCTAGGCCCCACTAACAAGGGTCACCCTTCCTGTTAGGAATGAGATATCTCGTCATAAATTAGGTATGCCTGGATGCGAGGGACGAGATATCTCGTTCTCCAGAGTCCTGTCTTGATAGGCTTAACAAGGCAAACAATGCTACATTTGAGTCGATTCAGCACAGACTTTGATCCATTAAACCAGCGGCGGGTGCCGAGAAACGTATGCAGAGTTTAAATTATGACCCGTCTTCTGCGCTTCGGAGAACAATAGACCCATCGGTGTCGCTGTAACCCCCATCAAATGGTCAGTTAGATTATGTCGCTGTTGAAAGAAATTTTCTCTCGCGGGGAATGTGTTAAACTAAAACAAGAAGATCGGAAATTAATTATCAATTTAGTAATTAGTGATGTCAAATTAAATCTGAGGTACAATGTATCAAGGGGACGTAATGGGACGTATGCCTACTTTATGTTCAGCCAAAGCACAACATGAGTTTTGACACACATCACACAGTTTTAATTGTATTATTAATTATTGACAATCAACACTACTACACTACTAAAGACACTGATGATAAATAAATTAATTAGCTTCAAATTAATAATAAATTTAAATTAAAATTAAATTAAAATTAGCTTCAAATTAATTAGCTTCAAATTAAATTAGCTTCAAAAAGGTCCAGGTACCGTCAGAATAAAAGCACTGCAAGAAATGGTTTACTCAATCACCAGTGTCATCACACAGAAATGTCTGCATCGTTATAGTGAGCCTTGAGTTTTACCCTTGCCATTATCTAGAAGAGTGGTCGTATAGACTGGTCACATAGGCCTTGGCCTTAATGTTGACCTTAGCCCACTGAATTTGGGCTGGGCACAGTTTGGATTTGTAATTTGGTATTAGGCCTGTACTGGAAGATATGAAGTACAGTAATTATGCATTCCTCCCTTCCCTTCTCGCCAATTGGCTGGGACCGTTAGGACCAACTTTAAAATAGCTCGCTAGCAGTCAGTGATATATATATATAGTGGGTGCCTTCATTTGCTTTGTGGCTTGTTGCTTACTAAGCCCTCATAAACTGATCCTAGAGCAGGATGTTCATGCGAATTTGAAGCTGTTTAGATCACGGATGTGAAAGGGTTCATGTGATTGATAATTATTGTTACCCACAAGAATGGATTATGAAGATCTGGACAGCATTCTGGAACAAAGAAATATACGCGAGGAACAATTGGCGAATAAACAGGGATATAACGAGCATACTGCTGCTGCTGCTTCCTTTGATGTCCACGGTCTGAAAACATACGGGACGCAGCATGATGTGGCTGCAAGGAGAGGCTTTCCATTCGTAGATCAAGAGGTCAATGCAGGCCCTCGTTCCGACGCTCTAAGTGTCGTGTACGCTAGCGTCAACCGTGCCAACAGGGGAGGTGACTTAAGTGCAAGCTCACAGCAAACCGACGAAAATGGCCAATTTCTGTATAGCCAAGTTGATAGAAATCGTGGTTATGGTGTGCAGAGGGTAGGCTCTGAGTGGCAAGATGACAAAGACAGACTTTTGTGCTCGACCATTCAGCACTGGTCAGATCAACCAGTTGGATATCCCGTTTCTAGTTACTACAATTCTGGTTTTGGTGATACTGCTAGCAATTCTGATAGGTATTTTGGTCATGGCTATGGTGTTAACGCGAGCAGCAAAGCAAACATCGGTGGAGGTGGAATCTACTCGTTTACTCAAGCAGAGAACCCAGCTCTGGGTGTCCACTCTGCAGTTCACGATGACCGGGGCATTTACGAATTTGAACAACCGGTTGTGACTCCTCGATTGAGAGAAGCTACCGGTATTTATAATGTGAATCCTGGTTTTTGCGAATTTCAAGGACTGCATGAAGGATCTAAGTGCGGAGAAATCGATTATGGAAGTTGGCCTCTTGATACTTTGGATAACAATATATACAGTTTCATTCGATCGGATAGTGTTGTAGGAGATGAGCTCCTTGTTAACCCACGTGGGAGTGGCGCGGCGTATCTGGCGAAAGAAAACTTACAAATTGCAGTGGGGTAGATACTAATTCTTTATTAAGAGGCTTGTGTGTTATCATTAATTGCTGAGAGGCTTGCATGTTTGTGACAGTTTGAATGATTGAACAATTGCTGTACAATGCTGGAGTGAGGATTGAAATCCTCCTGTGGGCAGAACTACGTTGAATTAGTTTTTTTCTATGGTACTTGGTGCCAGTCAGCATTGTATTATTTCTAGCAATCCTGGACATATTGTTTGTGCATAATGCATATATGCAGAAAATTACATATTTTTGACATCCAGCGAAAAAACTATGGGCACGTGTTTGGACCCTGTACGAGTGTAGATGTTGTTTACACATTCTTGTCTTTGTCACCATGCAATGGAATTAGGTAGAGGCCTATGCTGGAAATTTGATTGCAAATTCTGTGATACAGTGCACCATGTCCAGGACCTTTGTTGCCGGATCAATTCGTTAAGTGTTTTACTTTAGAAGTCATTAACCAGTAGATACTGGAGTGCTGCTGCTACATATATGCAGACTAATAATTAATATTCGTTGCTTTTGTGTATGTCTAGAAACACGCCAGTGGATATGTCTCTTACCGGAGCTCTGTGCACCCGTTGTCAGCAGGGCTTCAGCAAGGACGAGGAGATCGTCAACTCAAGCGGACAGATCTGGCACACGAAATGCTTTGTGTAGGTTTCTGAAGATTTTGTGTCTGAGGCAGTGAACAGTGGAAGCTTTATCGTTGAAGTTGAGATCAATTAGTGATGATGAAATGAAATAAGAACCTGCAAACCCATTCTGCTAACCTTATAACCCAACTTTATTACCTTACAACGTGACCACTGACCCAGTGTTTGTGGCTTACCTCATTATTCAATGTAAACCAACCTTATATATAACATAACCTTATAACGGAGGCATCATGTTCTGAGGAACAAAATTATTATTAAATAAGCTCACCTTTGGTAGCTGAAGAAAGCCACATGATGACTGAATCCATCTTGTGACCATGTGCATTGCTAGGAGGATCAAGTATCACTGTTCCCTCAGTGCCCGAGATGTTTTTGTTTCATTTGTGGCAAGTTGTAGTAGTTGGCACTGGGCTTAGTAATGAATACTGCTAGCACCATGTGATGTTTCTCTACCAGGTTCCTGTTCTAGTTAAGCTGAGTTCAATGGTTATTTAGATAATTTGTGTTACATTTCACTCATGTAACTCTTATCTCTGATTGTTTGTTGCTGTAGCTTAACTTAAGTTGCAGCAACTCATGTAGGACTCACTTGATTATTAGCAGACTGCATTAGTCCAAAAAGCTCATGCCATGCTTCTATGGATGTATGTGGACAATTTCTTCTTGGCCTATCACCCCCCCCCCCTCCTCCTCGCCAAATGCTGTTGTGAGACTCTTGAATACCCAGATCATGAGCCTAATCAAGGTGTATGTGGAATCGTGGATGCCATGTAATTGTCTCCTTATGTTGGAAAAGTCGCTGATACTGAAATATGTCTATAACTGGTGATGATTTTTTAAATTCTATTCTATTGAGGATTTATAAGGCACCGCTGTCATAAGAGCAATTTAGAGCTGTGACGATGGCTAATATTTTGTAAAAGCCATCTAGTTTGATTTTATGAATGTTCTGTTTGTTTTAGGTGTGCCCAGTGTTTCCAGCAGTTTCCCGAGGGAATTTTTTATGAGGTTCGTATCTTGTGCTTCTAACACTTTTCAAAGCATCGTCAATTGGTCTTGATCAAGTGTGATGTATCTATCGGCTGAAGCGCATTAGCAACTGCAGCATGGGTTTCATTTCCTTATATAAGCAAAACGGTTGTGCAGTATTGCAGTCTACTTAATCAGGAAGTTTTCTCACTGCAACAGAGAGGATACTTATTCAAAATATATGCAGTTCTATGTACTTATTTACACAAAAATGCATACATTGTAATTGTGCATGCCATATTTCCAAGTAGTGATACTGTTTTTCAGCAACACTTGACAATTGTTCTCTTTGAGATAACCTAGATGGTTGCACATCCCAGTAAACATCCAGAAGGGACTTTTTCTGGTTCTAGGGAAATTTGGAGCTGGACAATTTGGAGTCAGACAATTTGGAGCGAATTTCTATTCTCACCAAAAATTGTTGTCTGATCATAAAGTGTTCCCAGTTTGACATGAATCGGGATTAAGGATTGAAATGTTGATTGTTTGACATGAATGGGGATATAGGGATGAGTTTAGCATAAGGGACGATGACAGATTGAAATGTAGCTATTGTTTGACACATGATGAAGGATCAAAATTGCTAGCTTGACATGAAACGGGATGAGATTAAGATGTTGCTATATATAGTATATATCTTGACACGAAGTGAGATGAAGGATCAAAATGTAACTAGCTGGACATGAGGCATATAAATAAAACATAGATATAAAATTTCAAGTTTAATAGGCTATTGTTCATACGCTGACCAATGTGACCGTTATTAAGTATCTACTTAGAGATCATCTGTATCCGTAATCCACCAGTTTCTGATTGTATTGTCTTCGTAGACTTTGATCGTCATATTTAATTTTGTCTTTGCTACTGGTAAAGTTCGTCGAATTGAAGATCATAGAACGAATTTTGGTGCGATTTCTACTCGCGCTGATTTGTCCGGCTCTGGATTGTCCGAGCACCTTTCTAAATGCTTTGATCGAGTTAAACATACATACAATGCGCTACATACAAATTCTTGTGCGTGCTTATGTATTGTATATGTAATTGTATATGTAACTAGTTGTAAGCTTCAATTTATAAGGCACCTCTTACTCTTAGAGTAATCTCAATAGAGTCGACCCAATCAGATGGAGGCACTGCTAGACAGCATTGTCCTTAGTCATGCGGAAGACGGTTCCAGGTGAAAGGTCCGACAAAGACGAAGCTTCGGATCTCATGCGAGGGATAAGTAGAAGGCTTTTGAGGAGGGCATTGTGACCAGGCAGTGGATAAATCGATATGCAGAGATCTACGAGGTAGAAAGGAGTGTATTAGTGAAGCAGGTCATTTATCAGCACAGACTCCAGCAGCAGTTTGAACTGTATACTAGATCAGATACCAAATTCTCTAGTTATCAGCACACACCACTCTCTCGTCTAAAGTTATTTTAGGTTAACTCCCTTTGGTGTCTGCAACTCTGCATCCTGCCTATGGGAAAATGGAAAATTGTATTTATGACTATGCATATGATGCAATAATTTATGCAATAATTATCGGGCTGTCGTGTTCTCCTATTTACTGAAATTATTGTCAATTATAGGATTGTGTAGGATCAAGGCTGTTTGATGCAGTGATAAATGATTGACATTTTTAGCAAGGGTTCAGGAAATGCTTTTGTTTTTGGAGGCACAATCACTAGAGGCCAGATATAAATTCCACACAAAATCTTCTCAAATGCGCATGGTGTGTTTTAAAATAACTACTCAGAGCTGCTATGCCTTTGAAGGGTTGTAAACTGCTGTACACACTTCTCTGCTGCATAAAGAGCTCTAAATAAATGTTTTGACTATTTGTGTTTCAGTTTGAGGGCCGTAAATACTGTGAGCACGACTTCAACGTACTCTTTGCGCCATGCTGTGGGCAATGCAGTAAGTCAACAGTTAAAAAATTTAATGTACAGCTAATAGTAGATCAGGCCGTGTATTATATGTGTATACCCCAATATGGATCTTACTATGTGGACGAAAAATCTGTAGTAGATAATAATTGATTAAAGAAATTTCACTAATATTTCAGAATTATAAATCTTCTGAAATTTGTTAAATCGACAAGCATCTACTATAGTTTTCAGGATTTCATCCATATCATTGGTCCATAATTTTATGTCCAGATACAATGTACATATCACCATATATAGTTATACATAAGAATGTACATGGTGATTAATAAAAAACCGTTCAGATTTATATTTACTGTAGCTCCATCAAAGGTTAGGTTAAGTCGAATAATTTTAACTGAAGGTAGAGGAGTTATTTCTGAACATTCTGGAAGTTAAAGTTTGTGTTCAAACTTCAGAGTGGCCTCTACGGGCATTCACGCATGCGCGAAGACGCGTAAGACGCGTTTGCCACTGCTTGACTGATTTATCAATGATGTGCTGATCCATTTCGTCCAATACCACCATAATTCGATGACACAAAGGTCTCTTCTTGTATGAAACTCCATACCTTTTCATGCATTTAAGTTAGGACTTTTGAGTGACCACAAAGTGGGTGAGATGACATCAGAAGACTGAAGTTTCAGTTTCCAGTAATGCAAATGTTGGGGTGCTTGGTTAGTATAGTGGCTAGCGTGCTGGACTGTGTTTGCAGTTTAGTCGTTAGCGTGCTATACTGTCAAGCAGGAGGTACCGGGTTCCAATCCCGGCCAGGGCAGAAATTTGCTTTGAGATTTCTGCTCCATCTGAA
>JAQFXW010004062.1:0-11373 GCA_034693945.1 Dendrobaena attemsi
GGTTAAAACGTATTTGAGCGTTTTAAACTCTGTTCCATCACGAGCTATTGTATTATAGCGTTCTAAACTCTTTCCCATCACATCAGTCAAGCAAGAAGTGGGATGAAGGAATAAAATGTTCATTATTATTCAAACACGAAGCAGTATGCGTGAGGAGAAATTCAACAATACAATACACTACAGTTTAACATGAGAGTTTAAAACGCTCAAATACGTTTTAAACCTTTACATCTGCTATAGGCTTACCATGACCTTTTGGTACTGAAACCTACAGAATGTTGAAAGCACATCACTGAACTGCCTTGAATTCGGCCTTCCTTCCTTCAGCGATCGGGGAGGAAGAAATATCAATGGTTCTGGTTCATCACATCACTGCGCTATACAAGTCTGACCCTCACCCTATACAGTAAAAACGACATTCTTTGCTTTCTCAGATGATCCAAAACTAAAACTCGCTGGAAACATCGTGAATTTCCTGTACCTGTAGGGCCCGACCGGTTTCGGGGCTTCAGCTGAGACGACTATTTTCCTCACAACAGTAGTAAGCTTGGACGCCATTTCTACCACCACCTTCGCCAAGAAAGTTCAACGAAGAGCAGATCTTCTTATTTTACAACCAATATAATTATCGTCGAAATAAATTGATGTGGCCAATGTTCAACAATACAGAAAAACAAAATTCGTGCTCCTTTGGACCAGTGGCTCACTCTCCATTTTTATGAACCCCAAGATTTAATTGAAAATTCCCAAGAGTGCAATGAAAGTCACACGTAAGATACTGCAAATTACGAGTTAAAGCTTCACAGATACGACACCTTTACAACGGTTATTCTGACCTGAGGACTTTAGTATAAATTCCAAGATTGTTTTATAAATTCCAATTTCCAAGTATATCTGCCAAATTCCAATATCTTGGGAAAATCCCAAAGAGTAAAATCACTTCTGCGTACACGTGAAATCACTTCTGCGTACACGTGAAGACGGTGCACGCTAGGCCTACCCTCCAGCAGCTCACCGTCGATCTCACTCACTTTTGAACTTTTATGCAGGTCCTAGTATAAACTTAAGCGACATTAGGTGCCATATTAAGTCATTAAGAGTACTCTTAATTTAGCTCTGCCACCGCCGTTATCGGTTGTAGGCCTACTAGTCCTAACGAACTCGATCGATCCGCAGTAGGCCTACTGCTGTGATCGATCCCATGATTGGCTAAAGAAACGATCGACGACTCTATAGCCGTCTTTAATTGGTCTTTGTAATTACACTGCGTCAAGTACCGGTCGTAAAAATACATGCTAGTTTAACCTTTATCATCTTCATGTTAGCGTTTAGATCGCTGAATTACCAAAACATTCGGTTCCTCGGTCATCAATGCCAATCACTCCTATCATCTGCTTCAGCGTATGGCCTATATATACACTGTGTCCGGAAAAATATAGAACCCTTACAATATGTTTTAATTGATTTTAGTAGCAAATGGTGTTTAGTGAGAAGTATAAATTATTACATAAGCTTTGCATCAAAACAACAAAATTAATTGGGTTTAAAGTCAGCAACTGTCTGAATAAATTACACATTATAGTCAACTTATATTTAGGGTTAAAATCTGTTCAGATTATTTACATAGATAATTATCTAGGCCTATAATAGTTTATTCATCCATAGACCTACATTGTAGGGTTTCCATATTTTTCCGGACACAGTGTATAAACACTAACATGCGACTCCTCTGATCCTCAGCCTTTCTACTCTCTTCCTCCTTTGGAAACCGGACTCTGACCGCCATCACCATTTGACTGGACTGGCACTTATGAATGAACACAAGACAGTATATGAATACACTGTGCAATGGCACATTTTTTATTATCAGGGATGGAAACAGGTGCAAACAATGACTCATGCATGCAGTAGGCCTAAGAATCCCCCTAACATTGCTGGAAGTAAAACTCCCTCCTCATTATAAGCTCACACAATTAATTTGAAAGCACAGTATTAAAAAATGAATTGGATACTGAGAGCCTGCCACAGTTCTACTATTGGTTACCTCCTGAACTGTAATTTATGATGCTACAATAGGAAACCATCAATCACTCAAAGTTCCACGAATTTTTTGCCTTGGCTGCTGTACAGATGGGAAAGTGCAATGCACACCATTCACTTACCGAGGATTGCAACTAGAAACTGAAACACGTCAAACCCAGGTATAAATCATGTTTAATCCTTGGCGCCTTATAAATTGAAGCATACAATATTACAATTACACCTTTCTGGCATACATTAGTTTCAATTTCATTACTTATTCATGAATGGTCTAGACATCAAAAGAAAAGCATGTTTTGACCAGCTGGCATGAGTTTTAACTTTTAAGGCATTCATTGCTACTATTAATTAATTAATTACACATGATGCTTGCAATATAGTATCCCACAAAAGCCATCTGAAGCTGATATTTGTATGTTACATTTGTATGTGTTTAAAGCTGACACTTGATGTTTTCTGATGATGTGGAGTAAACAAATAGAATAATACCAACACCCGCCCTTCTAATAAGAAAATTGTACATCTTATCAACTATGCCTTGTAATAACTTCTTGCCAAGAAACTGTAAAGCAGGAGTTTTAACTCAATTCACATGTAACACATTATCAAAACTCAATGGGAGAACTGTTTAATCTTCATTGTAGAACACCGGGAAATAAATAATAATTTTACCACCCTAGATCACACAATATTATCATAGTTTCCCAGGAACAGTAGTAAGGAAATAATGTCTATGGAAGCTACAAGCAAACCATAATTATACCAAAGAAAGCAATAACTAATCCGATCATAAAATAATGCAAGATATAAGTTCTCAGTCAACATTTACTTTGATCTTTGATTTTAAAATATTAATCTATACCAGTTTATTAAGTGCAAAGCAAAATACATTAGTTACTGTCAACATTTTAACGATTAAACTACATAAAATGGCAAGCAATTATACTGAATATCTACTATGCACATTAGAAGCAGTTTCACGAACACAGTGTACAACTGCAGATGGTACAAAACAACCTGATTTTATGGACACAATGAAGCATTACATAGATGGACAAAACTTCTATTAATAAAGTTAACTATAAAATATCACAAATAACATCTACATGTGCATGACCGAAACTTCAAGGCCAAATATGGGGTTTAGTTGAAGGATAATGCTCGACCACAAAGCACAAGATCCTGGATGCTTCTCTAGCCCTCCCAATGGTTGACTCAACTTTCTTTCACTAGGCAGCATTGGTAAAATGAGGTACTTTGGCGTGTTAACGCTGACATGGCTTGAATCAATTAAATAGTGCATAATAAAATATTATGTATATCTTTGCTTTAAAGGTCAGTGTACTAACCAATATCACTGGATGAAATGTTTTGGCATTGACCAAAGGTTGTCAACCCTATACGGCAATGTATGCTAAACTAAATTGAATGAATGCCGGGTACAGTACGCAATTTAAGAAGTTTCAGGAAATGAACGATTTCAAAGGAAGATTGTAAGGGAAGGAAAGAGGTGATTCCAACATTTAAATGACATACCCTTCAAGATTTGGGGAGGGGCAATGGAGCATTGGATAACACACTGGCACGAGTTCGACTCAGGAAAGACCTCATCAGCACGACACTCATCCTTCATTCGCTGCATTGTAAATTGAGATGAATAATGAATCGGGTGCCGTGTATGGCTGCCGAAGGTTAAGTTTGACTCTTGTAATAACCTGTATCGTTCATTCATACTATGTATGTAATCATACTGCATTCCTGTCAATATGAGTTTAAAAATTAATGAAGAAGATTATTATTACCATCTATGTACCACTACCAGATAACCGATATGTTGTGTTTGTTACATCATTTACAAATTCCAAACTATCGTTTCCTGCATTACTGCATCTGCTAACAGCGAAGAGACGTTTAATCCATTTATACACAGTATGGACCAGTACTCGGAAGCAAAAACTGCCATATAGTTCAGCTGAACAATTGATATGCATGCTCATAAAAAGTTTAAAAGTATTCTAGACTCAAGACAGATATGCTAAATATGTCAAAACTGCACAAAGTAAGAACAGTGTACTATATAAGGATACTACATAAAAAAGACAAAAATTACAATAAACTATGCTATCCATACCAAGTATGCCAGGGTAACAATTACACCACCATTAAACACTTCAAATTCAACCTAAAACCAGAAAAAAAATCAATCCTACAAACTTGGGATCAAACTTAAATACGATGCATTGCATGCAGCACGTTCTAGTACCACAACATAATATTAATACATGGAAGAGTCCCATGGGCTAGCCCTGGGGCAGCCAAGGGTATGACGTGTTTGCAACTTCAGTTTCTTAACTTCGGCATATCTGGATGGGTGGCCAGTTCTCTCTCTTTTGCCATCTGATCATCCCACTGTACTCATTACTGCTGGGATGAAGATAGAGCGGAAATCAAAGTTAAAATAACATAATTGGTGCAAACATAAATCCAGAATTACTAAGAGTTACTCCTGAAACAGTCATCAGGTTCCAATGACCTTCCTTCATTGACTTGTTCAGCGATCTTAACTGGCAGTGCTACTACTTTTGTCTTAAAACTTGTCTTTTCTCATGGGGCCCAACACACTGGGAGCGTCTCTGATTAAAGTGGCGCTTTAGAAATCTAGAAACACAATACAATGAAATACTATCAATGTGCTGTTTCATGAATCTGAATCTATACAAACTACCTTAAGAAAAGAGTCAGACAGTTATGATTAGTCTTAAGATATCAGACAGTTTAGTGTTTATGCTTCTGAAAGTCAAAACTATATGGTGCCATATTAGTGTCTTCATACCTCAATACATACATGTACAATTGTACATAAATACATGAAACATACATACACTACATCATAACTATACGCTGGTTCATACATGGTCATGCATGCATCATATGCAGGATTGCAGCTATGTATGGTATGCACAATTATACACGGTACATGACCGTACATCCATAAAAAAAATATACGATACATACATCATGCCTCTTCAAAATGCCACAATCGAAAGCCTTATCAAGTGCATAATAAATGCCATAAATAAAAAGTCTGTATCATAAAGTCTAACTGTATTTCAGGATCCCTGTTTTCAATTTCATTGTTGAAGCAGTTGCATAATAAGAAAGCTCAATTACTTTAGTTCACATACACACACAAGAAAATCACCATCACATAAAATTTATATGTGTATGAATATTATAGATACACAATTATACATGACATATACACAATTACACCATATAAATTTATATAAGTATAAAATATCTATGAGCTGTAATGTTTACAAATATACGTAAATTTGACATGCATAAGATGCATAGGCAAGACTGTACATATTTACATAATAATTATGTGGCCCATTGAGTGGTCAATATGCGTAAATGTATTGTCTAAGAACAAAACACTGATTGTTAAAGACTGACTTCTAGACATTTCAAATTCTGCAGACTTCGAAAAGAATCATATTTTATGATTTCTAATTGGAATGTTGAAAAAAAACCAATCAAACTTCATATTACTCAGATTAGAATCCAAATAGTGCAGACATAGCTGGAACTTTGCAGACTTATGTAAAATAGTTGATCTGTAACACTGCAGACTAAAATCTAACATTAGCAAATCACTTAAATTTGTTAAGCTGATGCCATCTAAGACCAGAATCAGTTGATGTCTTGAGAATAATACTTCAATCCTTAAACCAGTGTTGTCCAACCTTTTTGACACCGTGGGTCACTGAAGAAATTATTCTTAAAGCCATGGACCACACCAACAGACTTAAAAGTAAAGTTTCTGTTACAAAGACCATTCACAGCTTTAACTTGGTTATGGTGGGAACTGGGTTTTGTGTCCACATGTTAAATAATGAACCAATTTGCTATGCAAGCAAGCAACTAAAGCAAGCCAGAGATTGTCTTATACTTCATTTTACGTAAATTATAAAAAAAATTAGCGAACGCTGGAGGACCATTAGACTTCATTCGGTGGGTCTCATGTTGGATAGCAGGGCCTTAAACAAAAGTGATTGTAAGTCATTATTGCTAAAGAATAGATATCATCAAAATCCTATACCAACTCCACACACATCACCTGGAGCCTCAAAGCCTTGTTGTAACGATGAATGAAATTTCGGATTTATGTTCCTGGCCATGTCATAATTAAAATATATTCTGTAGTGATGGTCTTAATAAAGTAAATATGTAACTGCAACAGAAATTAAAATAAACTGCAAATGATATGGGAGTAATACTATATCAGAAACTCTTTTCCAATGCAACAATTGACATGGCTCTAAAATGTACACTACAATGAGGCTCCCGCGTTTTGGTCCTAGAACATGATAAAATTATATGATGAACACAACATGCATTTTCTCACAGTAGTACAAAAACAGCATAAAATTTATAAAAATACTCCATGTAATAATTCTTTAAAACCTCTGCCTTCTCTGCAGTGCATACACAATTACACATACGTTTAAAAAACCAGCTAAAGAAGAGAAAAACTAATAAAACTAACATGGAAAAATAAACACAAAATAACAACAATAGCGAAAACAGGTAGCTTCAAGACATGCTTATAAGGCACTAGAAAATGTTAAGTTACGTACAAGCGGATATAAAAACGTGGATTAGTGCGCTCCTGGTTTATGTGCCATGTTGCTTAACATGAAGTGTATTATGTCTCTCAAAGCCATTCACTTAACTTAATAATTTTGTTGGTTACTATGTTGCACAAGAACTGCAATGTAGTGATATTTATTGAATTTTTCAACACTATCTCATTTTATGCGTTGTACTGAAAGGCACAAGTCCTGAGGACTTTGCCTTAAGGAGCTCATTATAAGTACTTAAATTACAGTATGTGATATTTACATGTAAATGTAAATACGACAATTTCTATAGCACTGTGTGTAGCAAGCAACTTCTAGGGTGCTTTACATTCTGAGTCTACTGTTACAAACTATGATGAAATCCAACTATCTGCTGCCCATTGACATGTTATATGTGAAGCTTTTAAAAGCATTATGTAATTACCATAATACTTTGCGTAATCATTCTTTAAACTTCTGCTTTCTTTGAGCACACTGTAAAAAATTTAATTTAAAGGGATTCATTAAAACGAATAGAAAAGGTTAATACATAATATCATGCACAAGTTTATATAAATAAATAAATACCATTGTTTGGATTTCAAATGGAATTTTACAGATTAAATTTTGTGTATGTCACAGCAATAAATTGGATTTTGAAATGAATTTTTTTAAAGCAAATTTGCAGCCATGAATAGAAACTTCTGGGAATTTAAAATAAATTGTAGATTTGGATTGAAATTACATAAATTCCATATTTTGATTAAAAGCAAACATTCAGCTTTGAAGTGGAATGTCACATATTAAATACGTTAATCAACTGACTGAAAAGTTGGATTTGAACAGTTTTGTATATAAGAATTCAGTTTGTAAATTTACTAAAACATCTGCAGCTTAAATTTAACACTTGGCAGTTGGCAAGCAACAATACGATTCTTACAAAATAATCTTAATATAAATGTAACTCAATCAACGCTATAATGAAGTCACAGATTTTAACAAACACATTTATAAGCAGTCAGTTTTAGATAATACAAAAATGCATCTGCCAAGTTTGTATAACTCACATATGCACAAGTCTCACATTAAAGTAACTCTACATTAACATGAATCATGCTAACGAAACTCAGTTTTATGATTTTCAACTTTGTAAAGCAAAAGCAGTTTGAACATCACATGAAAAAATCCTGCAGATACAATGGCAAATCTCTACCAGCATCCAATGCTAATATGAAAACTTGAATTGTCATGCAAGACTATATGATACAAGACAGTCCAGTGTTAGACATGAAGGGTCATTGAAGGCGCAATATGTAATGTAATATAACATAATTACGCATGTTTGCTATGGCTGATGAAACCTAAAAACAAAACAAGCATACATTTAAAATATCAAAGAACCAAAACATCTCTTAAGAGGTGTTACGTAAATAACTAAATCTCAAAGTTGTAAAGAGTAACAATAATGATACTACCATAACTATTTAAGCTGCCAAGTGAGAAGAAGGTTGTTCAACGGGTGTCAGAAGCTAAATCTGAGATCCATCTTTATGTCTGCAGTTCATTCATTGTATTCGAAAATTTACAAAAGCACCCCTTCAAGAAACCTACCCAGCCTCGTCGAGGCTAAATAACTTAGATTTAAGCAACTAGTAAATTGCACACAGGTTGCTGGAGGGAATAGGCACATATCTATAGAAAACCCATTCGAGATGGAGGGAACCACTACACTGAACAGAGTAGTCCCTGTGTTGCCTGACTGTGCAGAATGAGAACAGAGGGACAATGCGCAGACCGAGAAAGGGGTAAAAGTTCAATATACCATTTTAGCGCTATTAGGCAGATAAATTTACTAAATATTACAAGAAATTTTCTATTATTATATGAGGGTTTTCATCTGACGTACCTTGTATATTGTCGGCTGTGTTCGTGGACTTGCATTTCTGAGCTCTTGAATTCATTCAGTTCCTTTCGAATGTTTGCCTATAGAAATGGTAAGATAAAATAAAATCACGTCGCAACCAATTGCTGTAATTTCAGCATCCATTAATTATAGTGCCAATGACAACAAAGAATCAGTATATGGAACAAAGCAGTATTTCAAGAACTTCCTCAAGCAGTCCCACAAACCGTGACCCAAATGGAAGGATCCTGAACTTCTCATAAGTCATAATCATTCTGACAGCTTCTCTCCGATTTATCTGGCCTTGGCATGCGGTGGGGTGAGGCTCAGTCAGAACATTAATTAAGCCAGTCGTCTGCAGTTGTCAAGCCCTGACAGAAGCCCTGCTGGTGCAATGACCGCTTTCTATTGCGTGATAATCGAAGTGATGTCGGACCCTCTTTTATACCTACTCACTATTATCAGCAGAATCCAGAACCTCTAGGATAAGAATTTTTCTGACCCTCCCACACAGGTCTTACCTTGTCCTGTTGTGTTAGCTTCAACCAGGGTTTCTCGCCCCTGCGGTCGTAGATCTCGGCTTCCGTTACTTCCACGTAATCGTTAAATTTGATGATCTGGCGCTCCTTAAGTTCTCCAATTGTCGGACGAAAACTCAGCTACAACGTACCAAAAAATTAATCTTCTAATCAGCACATCAATTGATTAGCTAAACAAAGAACTTAAAAAAATTTCACCAGAAAGTCAGCAACTCTATAAAGTCCCATAGAACATGTAACATATAATGAATGAAATCATTTTGTCATGAGGAATGTAAATTATATGGTACAGTATGTACTGCATAATATGAAAAATTATACGGTACAAAATGTACTGCATAATATGAAATGTAAAGAAAATGATATCATGATACAAATAATGTGAAATGTAACTACAATGTAATATTATGCAACATGATATGTCACACAATGTAACATCTGAAATTTAGTGTGATGCAATATAGAATGTACCTTTCGCAGAAGGGTGCGTTTTAGCTCTTCCCGGCTGATCCTTAGCTCCTCTGGTGTTTGCTCTGCTAGACAAAACAGCAAATTACTTGCTCTCAATGTTAAAATATTTATAACCGTAAAATAGCCATAAATTATAATCATCCTGAGGAATTATACTCACCAGTCTCGCCTTTGGTAAAATAATAATAATTCTACTCCATAACCCTTCTCAAATTGCGAAGGAGCCTTCATTATGTTCTCTGGAGAAAAACTAATATGATAATCATAAATAATTTCAATGAGAATTTTCTTGAAAGAAATTAAATTAAAAACACAGATGTCACTAGTCAAATGGCTGGCATTGGTTGCAGTAACACTGAGGTTGTAGATTTTTATACACAATCCAATATGCTCTAGTTCCTTTTGTAGTAGCATTCTCAATGTTGAGAATGATGATTGCTATGGCATAGGAGTTATGACATCGGAATCATCGATTTTGATCTCAATGACATTACAGAACTTAGAGACAGTAGGCCCCAATAGAACTTGGGACTGCATTCCAGAGCTTTGGACCAGACAGCTGGAACCAAGGGTAGCTAAATGCCCGGAAAGTGTCGATTATCGCTCTATAAGGTATTTCTAGTTCTTGTTCCTTCTAGCCAGTCGATTAGCTTGGGTCATATAGTGCTGCACTGCGAAAAACGAGCAATGTATAATAGCATCAGCAGCAACACTGCTTGCATTCGAACATTAATTTCTCAATTGTTATATAAAATTAATTTACAAATAATTAGGGAATTTTAGTTAAGTGGCAAATGAAACTAATAGCTTTGGTGAATTTTAAGATCATAGACCAGATTCCTTGAAAACGGTCGATGTAGTTGATTTTAATTTAGCATTGTTTACTATAGGAACAAGGCCATTTTGCCATTACCACACGTTGCAGTCGATCAGGCCATTGACTGAAGTGTTATCATTACAGTAACTATTAATACACTTCAGTGCCTGGAACACATTTCCTGTACGATCAACCGCAAAGTATTGACTAATCAAGAATTGACAGAGAATCGTCTAGCCAACTTTTATGCTGATAGAAAATAATAGCATTACGGAGAAGAATGTGCTTGTCCTCAAGTTCTTTCGCCGTCGGCCGTAAACTCAGTCGTCTGCAAAAAACAGAAATGCCCATCTATATTCATTTAATAAATTCATTCGATAAATACGAAAATACATGTAGTGCCTTTCAAGACATACTAAAACTCATTCTCATCCTCAGATAAACCCAGCTTGCATTGAGAACTACCTTAACATGTCTCAGTCTACCAATGCATAGAGCATTCCAACCTTCATACATTCCAGTCTTGTTGCATAAAGAACAGTTTTTCCCACATCCCAGTAGCCCACTCATGGCACCTGTTCAAGGAGTTGATGAAATTGGCACACTTGGACAGATGAAGATGGTGTTAATCACCATGAAGGGCAAAGTCTTGGCTCTTCTGCCAAATCATCATACATTAGGCAAGGCCAAACAGGATTGATGGAAATCTGCAATAGTTTAAAACTATATCAGCATTCAAAATCATCTGATAATATTTTGATGTAACCATTGTGAATATATTTACAAAATAAATGTCACATTTAGATATACCATATATCTAGATATACAAGACCAGATCTTTAATTGGCTAACCGAATACCATCTTGACCGCTCTCACCTAACATTCTTTAGAGGGATCTATTCTCCCCTTCTTCCTATTAATGCAAGTATTATCCAAGGCTCAGTCCTAGGCCCAACCAATTACTCCATTACCGGATC
>JAQFXW010004063.1:0-11372 GCA_034693945.1 Dendrobaena attemsi
ATTAAAAATCTCAATGTTAAATCATTTTTCGAGTACACTCCTAGCTGCTCTTGATATCTACTTGCTGAATTACATAGTGACTATTATATATCATTCAAAAGTGTAATCAAAGCCCTGTTGCATGAATATTATAATTTATTTGACCTTCTTTAATAATTCCAGAAAGCTTAGTTTAGGAGTCTCAAAATGGAGTCGGGTGCTTAACCCTCTAACAACCACAATGTACTGGTTGGTATGGGAATTTATATACCCATAGTTGTTAAAGTGTCAATAACACCACTTAACTACCGTGATCACGTGATTGAATGGTGCAAGACTATTGAACAGCATTAATGTTAAGGTCACGCATATGAAACTAAGCGGGTATTGACATGAGACACATAACTTACAGAGTCGGAAGTAAAAGTAATTTAACAATTTCTGTTATATTATAATTCTTCTCCTAAAAGATTAATGTGTTAGAAGCTTCTCTAAAATGTAATAACAGGTATTTTACTAATACAATTAATTACTGACTAACTTTATCTCACTTAGTTTCACGCATCCGACAAAAAGCGCTTATTCAATTTTTATGGGTAATGGCTCATTTTGAGGATAATTTAATTTAAAATAATGACGAATATATAACTCAGAATTGTCAAAAAGCGCATAGCAACTCATTTTGTCATGAAAGGTCACATAAAATTATGATTAGTTATTAGTGTTTTGTCTATGTTTCTTGTGAACCGCAATTGAGATTGTCATTGTTTATTTTTTTGCTATACTTATGTGCACAATACAAATGGTGCATAAAATAGTATGTATTCGAGGATATGATTGATTTTATGCCTAGATTGACCAACATCTCGGCCAGTTCTGCTTGACCTGGCAGCTGCACAATAAGCATCTCTTCCACAGCATCATCTTCACTGACCCCGTTGTTCAGAACTGTCTTCCGAAAGCTGTGGAGAATCTCAGGTTTGCTAGTTTTTGCTACAGAAATTCGCAACATTTTTGATTAATTAATAATTAGTAAATAAATACAATTGTACTCTTATCATAACTGATTTTTGTCAACATTTTCTGATATTTACTTTTCTGTCTGAGATGGCTGTTTGACTTTCACTCCAACAAACCACCATCGGCAAACCTGTACCATGGATGAAGTAGCGCTCCAGAAGAGAGCTAGCTGCCAAATGGCTCCCTCACTTTTGACATGCCCAGTTCCAAGACTCATCTCATTGGACCTCTCACAACTAAACCTCCCTCCCGCTGCTGGCCCACAGCGGTTTTCACTAGGTCAAGGCAAGTCCAGTCTACTTTTGTGACGGAGACCATGCGGTTTCACAACCAGAGTCAATTGAGTACATGCATCTGATCCTCAAGATATGAATTTCATTCCAAATGAACACTTCTAACATCTTTAGCTCTCAACAATCACGAATGCATTTTGGACTGTTTGCTTTTTAGGCAAGGTCTGTCTAAAAGCTCTGATGACCATCAGGTTCCCTACAGCAAGACGCTGGCCGACTACGAGAGATTTGTCAACGAGATGTCTGTCATCTGTACGACATGGAAACAGAGCCAGCGACTGATTGAGAAATATGATGAAAAACAGGCAATGATCCGATATTATTTAAATTGCAGTTCACATATTCTTGTCTAGCAAATTCTGAACATACGTTCCTGGTTTACTTTGAACAACTGTTCCTTAGGTTAGTTCAGCAGCCTTCTCGTTGTAAAGTGAGATGTACCTGTAGAGCACATGGGCACCTTGCATGGTTATAAATGGTTAGATTGAATTCTTTTAATAACTCGTGATCATCTGTTCATGCCATGCTTGTAATTGTACTATGGTGAGTCACTTTGATTATAAAGAAATGATGATTACTATTTTATTTATTGATTTTGCAATGTTTGCATGCGTGTCGGATTTCAGGCAGCACTCAAAGTGAAGCAGAAAATGTTCAAGGAAGACTGGGAATTCTTCAAGGCTCAGCGTCGTCTTTTGGAGCAGATGGTTCCCAAGTCAAAGTCATCATCTCTTTCATGTCACCGGTAATTCCTAACACCAGTTGCAGTGGTGTGACTGTCTGCTTAGTGTAATTATGTTATCACCACAGTCTAGCGAAATGAACATTGACAATGGTCAACTCTGAATGATAATTCTTCAGTCGAGTTATGTGTGAGACAACTGTGTTGGTCACCCGGTTATTTGACCACTTTTCACTTATTGAATAACCCTTTAATTAGCGATGACGCTAATGTCATTTAGGTTATTTATTAATTCTCTATTAATGTCATGTTGGAGGTAATTTCTGCAGCATGAAAAGGACATTATATTAAATGTCCCTATCTGTACTACTCAAATTATGGCCCGTGACATGGTACCAGTTCACAGGTGATTGGTTACCTGGGATTGGAAATAACAGGAATCACAATTTTGATTTTATTCAGTGGAAGGCATTTGCATTATGTGTTGTTTAGCATAAAAACTGTAACATGTTACGTTGTTCATACATAATGAACAGTTTTTAACTTCCATCAGTGGCGGAAGTATTGTAACAAGCCATAACAATAAGTACTCTGAAGTCTAACATGTCATATTTGCAGACTGCTGTTGAAAGACACTGTTTTATAATTTAACTCTGATAAAGCAATTACTGGTCTGCAGTATCAGAAAGTTTTAGAAGCACTGGTCTTAATAACTAACAAACCACATTGGGCAGCTGACAACTTACTATCAGCTTATTGAGCTGGATCCCATCTAGGTTTCTCCATTTTATTTTGTGGTTCTACTCATTGAAATTAATTTGTTGATATTGATGTCTTGGTATGATGAATCACCCAATTAGTCGTTGTCAGCTGCTTGTGTAGCATGACGATGCTCGGGTGGCCCTAAGTAGCGAGACGTTGTTCTCTTTTGGGCTTTCCAATTGATTATACCTTGCGATGCTTATGTTTAATGTATGTGTTGTGATTGACATTGGTATGAACAATAAAAATTTTGGGTATGGCTATTATTTAAGAATAGTGCAGCAGCTTTCTATTTATGTCTTCACTTTTGTGCAGCAGTTGATGGCATTGTATTTAGTGTCTAGGTAGGTGTGTCTGACACTGTCTGTGCATGTGGAGTTGTGGACCATGTCTTTCTGATTCCTTGTCTCGATTTTTGTCTGATAGGTTTGAAATGCAGTTTCAGCAAATGCAGAAGATTCTGCAAGGAAACCAGAATCGCGAGTACTACTGCCCAAACTGCAGACAAGTCCGGTTGGTCGGGTTTTCTTCCGCTTGATAATCTAAGTTCACAACTTCTTCACTTAACTTCATTTTGATAGTTATGACATTAATGGCATTCTGTTTTTTCTGTCATTTTATTTAGAAAATGATGCATTTGTTGTTGTTATGTTTATTATTACTATTATTTTTGGATATTTAGGGATACCTCATGGCTTGGAA
Organism: Dendrobaena attemsi; assembly: GCA_034693945.1. Classification (NCBI taxonomy): domain Eukaryota; kingdom Metazoa; phylum Annelida; class Clitellata; order Crassiclitellata; family Lumbricidae; genus Dendrobaena; species Dendrobaena attemsi. The sequence continues at coordinate 3,439 of JAQFXW010004063.1, forward strand.
GCAGCTTGTGTAATATCAATTATTGTTTTTATTAATATCATTTATTATTATTACAGTCATTATTATAAAGGTTTTTTATTGCCCGAGGTATACAGGATCCCTCAGGCTCTAAGAAACTTTAGACATTTAGGTGTTAAGGATTCTTGTCTCCATCAGTTTGTAAAAATGAACCCCTAAAGGCAGCAACGTTAAATCGTTGCGTGCAAATAGAAAGCCTTTGAAAGAAGTGAATCATCTCACGTGGGTTGCCTCAGTTGTCCGGCGGCCCAACTCCTGCAGAAATTCTCTTTCTGTGCGGTAAATAGGGCCCAGTGATTCAACAGCCACAGGAACAAACTCGTGCATTGCCGGCAGAGATGCATACTTGGTTTGCTTGCGTTCAGCAGCTAGTTCTGCCACATCTCCAACCATTGTATTCGTTAGATGGACATAAGAGGGTCTCTTGCCGTCTGTTTGGATCAGTCCCGGCAGTTCCTTTGAGCTGGGAATGTCCGCTTTCGAGAGCGCTCTCCAAATGATGTCATTGATGGTGGCATGCCGAGCTGCTCTACCCATTGATTTTCTGCAGACCTGTCCATGATGTCCTCCTGAGTCTGCTAGCTCACCACTTGCTTTTTTTCTTTTAAACTGCACTAGAGAATCACGTTGGAAGGAATCGTGTTGGACGTGATCATGCTGGTCAAAGTCTTTAATAGCAACCCTATTATTGATCAGTGTGTTGAATTTGACTGTTTAGGCATATGGACCAATGAGATGAGCCTACTGATTCAAGTGGTTTCATGCATGTCTTTTGTGCTTTTAATAATTAATCTTGTTGATGATGGCTGTTTGTAGATGTTCTTTGGATGAGAACAGTATATCGCACCTCATCACCTGTGGTATCATCAGCCCAGAGGTCGTGGAAGAAAGTTCAAATATGGAAGCTCTCTCCCATCAATTTCAGAGCGATCTTCCTACATACCTCAATGTCAAGCCGCCATCAATGCCGAGCAGCAGATCGAGCAGTGGATCCGGCAGTCCGATGATCTTGGAGAGAGAGCGATTTATTGTTCCATACGACAGCTTCTGGTAATAACTTGTAGTCTTATCAAAGAAAATTATGCAGATCCTATATACTAGTTTGCAAAATTTTGTGTACTATTAGAAGGAAGGTAGACATCAGAAAGAGCAGACTTAAGGTGAGAGAGAAGAGCTTGAGAAGGATTTGAAAAAGCAAGTGAATGACCAAAAGTAAGCAGTTCCTGATTGAAGGGCCAACCACTGAAAAGCACATTTCTGCCAAGCAGATGTGCAGACCAAGGTTACAGAGAGCACTCTTTGTTTAGCTGAATGGATGGATCAAGAGCATCTAGTACTTAAGATGGGCCAGATATCTCGAAAAAGTAAGTAGGGGGGAGTGAGTCCTTGCAAGCAACATCAAACTAGGTAGCTATCCTGTATAATCTCTAATAAAGAGAGCCAGTTTTGTTATATGTAGGCCACACTACGCGTCTACGTGTAGATACAAGGTTGTAGGACGTAGGTGTAAACTAATAAAGACTAATAAAAGCATTAAGTAAGATTAATGAAGATGTTAACTAATGAAATCTGATAAAGACGTTAACTAATAAAGATTAATAACGGTGTTAATTAATAAAGACTAATAATGGGATGGATCCTTGATCTATCTGATACAATATTGGCTGAAGGCTGCTATGGTTCGCCACCTTGTCACTTTTTGCTGTCAGTTCTTTGAACTCGAGCGACCGTCATGATAAATCTGTACATCAGGGTAGATCAGGTTCCGATATTAATAAATAGACGGTCAGTCAATGCATCTAGATTTGTTTAGGGGATCTCTGGAACTGATGTGTTGTGAATCTTAGTGCAACATTTGCTGTCGTCGCCATCTTTGGCTGACATTAATTTTTACATTTAGTGAAGTTGACACTAATAGTCTTTCTGAAACTGACTATGACATTCACATTAGTTGCAGTAGCATTCAGTGGTTTGTCTTTCACTGTATGTTTTCTGATTTGGTTGTTCGTTGTTTAGTGTCAGCGATGATGATGGTATGACTGAAGAGCCAGTGAGTGATGATGATGATGATTTCCATGATGCTGAACCTGCTCCACCTGAATGTGGAAACGGTCCAATACCAGAGAAATTGAATTGCACAGCTACTGAATCGGCATCAGACATTTACAGTCTTGCCGTTAGTATCACACTCTTCGTTGAAGTTTCAAGCTGTTATAACTTTGGAGGAAGGGAGCGAATTACCAACCCTCCATATTAAACTCTTCCTCCAACCCTCCATTTTGCCATTTTTCTCTAACCCTCTATTTTACACTCTTTATCCAACCCTCCATTTTACCCTCTTCATTAAACCTTCCATTTTAGCCCCTTCCTCCAACCCTCCATTTCACCCATTTCCTCCAACCCTCCTTTTTAACCATAGTACGCAATGACCTCTTAGGTTTATAGAGTTTTTGTAGAAATGTAGAAAATTATTTACCTTTACAAAGTTTATTGGCGTTTAGTGATTACCTTGATTTGTTTGTTGAGTTTTGTTCTTATTGCTTGAAATAGGCGAATGGTGAGGATGTTGAAGGGTTCAGCAAATCGGAGTTCAAAGAAACACAACCATCGTCTTCTGTTGCTAGGATGACTTTGGCTCAGGTAACTAAGGCCAAAGTCAATTCAAAGAATGATAAAGTGATGCACTAGACACTGAGCTTTTTGCTGTTATGGACCCCTCACTATGGATCTTAACCCAACACTGTGTGGGACGATTGTGGTTTGGATCTTATCCACCTCCCTTCGTTGTTTGAGGGCCTGCTAGCTAGTCGTCAAGAGCGGCAGACACTCGGAGATTACAATCTCGGATTAGCACGGTCCGCGCACAGGACCTAAAATGGTGTGGCATCAAATCAAACGGGTGGGCGCCAGTGGTGAAGGATCAAATGCGATCAGTTCATTCAAAAATGAACAGGGTCGAGGCCATATGGTCGCTATAGAAAATCGCTTACATTTACATTTTGGTCTTGTGGTTGTCCTGCACTCCTGCTTAGAGTCTTTCGAATTTCTCTGCTGTGCGGCTCTATTTTAATCCATATGTGGGTAGTTAAATAAATAAATATGGAATTTTCATATTCTACACACTGGATCTGCAATCTTAATTTATTCAGTACTTTTAAATTTATTTGATAAGATAACAATTATTTTGCATGGATTGCTAGAAAATTTTACTGCGATGATGTTCGATGATTTCTAAAGAGGCTACCTTCTATGCTTTTGCTTATGATGATTTCTGGCAGTAAGTTCCAATCTCAAAGATCAGAAGGCATGTAAAAGCAGGGATGTAATCAGAGACAAGAAGAATAATAATCAAAATAAGTTGGGAGCTTTGTTCCTCCAACCTCTGATCAGCCTTCTTTAAAAAGTACTGTTTAAAACGCTTCAAATGAATTAATTGAAAGGAATTGTTGTTTTAAATTTTTAGTGTTGTTTTTCTGTTATTTTGACCTGAGCTAGAAAGGATCCTATGCATTCTTAGTCTGATTGTTTATGCTGGACTGTCGAATCCCCTGTACAGAAATTTTTTCGAGATGTCTGCTCCATCTGTTTTGATAATTGTTGTTCTTATCAAGTTGTCATTATTATCTTATGTGTATGCCCTTTGAAGATCAGGTACCTTTATTTCAATTATAATTCTTCTTGCCTCATTTTTTCAGGTACGTCCTGGGGGTGATACATGCAACTGTCACCACTGCCAGTTACAGAATGGCACTTCTTGCATGTTTTCACGGGTAAGGGCCCACGAATACGATGCAAAGCAGCATCGAGGGAAGCTGTTTCCAAACCCATTCCTCAATCCCGAACTGTACGGTATTCCGATGCGAGTTGAAGAGGATGAAGAGAAAGACCGAAAGGGGAAAAGGCAAGATAAGAAAGATCCAGAGAAGTCGACATTGGCTGAGGTTATCCAGAATGTCTCTCAAAATGCATGCAGCCATGCCAATGCAGCAGTCTCCAGCAATGAAGAAATCGTCGACATACTGAGCTGTCTTGACCTGCCGAATTGTCTATCTCCGAAATCGGGTCAAACGCCTTCGATCTGTCTCAATAATAAGGTCGATCTGGCTTCTTCGTTTTCGCAGTTCTTCAGCGAGCCAATACAGATGCACCGTGGCAGTTCGAAGGGTCAACTGCACCCGGAGAAGTGGAAAATGGATAAGTTCACCGATCAGTGGAACAGTACTCAGCAGAAGAAGAATGTTCTTCTGCGGATGTCGACGGACGGCGTTCTGGAAGAACCATCATCTGTTGTGTCACAGAGGAAGAAAATGGCCGCAGCAGGTGCCGCAGTGTCTTCTTTGCCATGCTCTGGAGCCAAGTGCACGGCTTCTCAGTCCTCCTCTTTATCCGGCCGGGCACACGCAACAACGTCGCAGATCTCTCCATGCTCAAAACCACCGTCTGGTCAGGCGCCAAATCAGAGCGCGATGTGTCAAGCAGCGGCTCACTTGAGAACAACGGTCGCTGCGTCTGCTCGCTTGAACAGCACCGTCGATGGAGTGAAATGCGTCGGAGGAAAGTCCCCTTCTCAGAAACCACTGATTCCCTCTGCAGGCGCCGGAATGCAATGTAAAGCTTCAGGTGGTGGTCAGACAGGCGGTTGTCTTGTCCATGGATGTGAGCAGCAATGCACAGATGAGGCTCCTGATGGCAAGACTGAAAGTTCGGATCGTGTAACATCTCAGAAGGAGGGCAAGCAGTGCGAGTGTTTCCACTGCAACTTTTTCGGTCATGAAACGGTAAACTATTTTGCTGTTATGATTATTACCCATCCTGGTACCAAATCGATTTTTATGTGCTTAAACTTGCCCTACCTGTTGGAGTTGTGTAGACAATGTCACAGTGGTCGCACTTATTTCTGTGTTTGTGTAGCTATTACTCTATCTCCACATCTACACCTATGTGTCTATACAAAAGTTTCTTATAGTACTCTATAGTGCTAACAAAGCCGATGGGCATTCATTTGTTCTGCATCTGAATCCTTGTGTGGAAAATGCGATTGATTTTTAAGACTGTGTTTTGTGCATATTCAGGGTTGTATTCAGTCTGTGCTTTTTGTAAAAGAAAAAATAGGTGGCAATATTATACACCTAAATGAATTGGAGGAAAAGAGTTTTGACCTTTGGAGGATTCTCAGTGTGCCACCTCCCACGAATATTGTTTTAATCAGAATTTCATACATGTAGGCCTAAGCAAATAGTATATTTTTATAAATAATATTGCACTCTTTAATGATAAACAGGAATCTGTACTTTTTCTATTTTCTCCATTGGATTAAATAATTTTCAAATAAAATTATGCTTTTGTCTTATATTATGAAACAAAATTATTATGTAAAATATTTACTTTATTAAGCTAAAAATTGCATACTGGAAATGAATTATCAACAGTAATTAATGACCTTAAATTAAATCTGAGGTACGATGGATCAAGGGGGCGTATTCTATGCTCAGCTGAAAAATATGAGTTGTAATGTACAACACACTTTTAATTTTACTATTATTGACAATCAACATTACTAGAAAACTCTATATAAATAGATTAAATTTTAATAGCTTCAAAAAGGTCCAATGTGCCATACAAGTGCATATCATCAGAAAAACACTGTACTTATTTAGTGGAATGAACTCTTTGACTTTACAATACTTATAAGTGAGTTCTATCAAATACTCTTTTGTAACGCTATCTTATAATAATGAGGCTGACATTCTCATTGTCTATATATGTATGTAATTATACAGTATATGATGTTGATCAAACAGTTATTCATTGTTTTTCCAGCCCTCTATACCGATGAACAAGAACTACACAGAGATTCGTGACAGACTTCGCATGCGACTTAAGCAGAAGGTAAGAAAAGGGAATTATTTTGAAATTCCTTTATATTTCTAAGGTCCTATTGTCCAACATGTATGACTGTAGATGAGACCATTATGCGACTGATTACTTAACTTAACTTAGCCCAAAGATGCATGTAAGTATGTACGTATTTCTGTTTAGTGTCTTTTGAATACTTATAAAATGCAGGCATTATGATTACCTGACAAGTTTCAATATAGCTGTGTAACTGGTGCGTATTAGCACTGTCACAATGGCCTGCAATGATTCCCAGTTGCTTTTAGTAGACTCGTCGTTAAAATATAGTGTTCAGCTACAGTTGGTTTTTTGCATTAGCTGAAGCAATTCAGATTTCTAGAAAAATCATTCAACGGATAAGATAGTTTGGTGTGACAGTGAAATGTCACCTTTCTTGTCTTTCTTTGACCGGTTTGGTTTTGCCTTAACGTCTGTCATTCCTAGATGTTTCTGATCGCAGCACGAAGGTTCTCGACATTCTACTTTTCTTGCAAGATATCAACTTTTCACTCATTTGGTTCATTTAAGACTACATATTGCTGTTGTTTCTGATAGATATACAGATTATTTCTGATATGTAACAGTAATCACACACACATATATATATATATACACATACAAAATCTTTGTATGTATATGCATTGTATATATAATTTGTTCAGAATATGACTGGATCCTTTGTTTGTTCAGAAGGAACGCATGAATCAGGGTTTGAACCTGGATTCACCGCACAAGCAGGGAGGAGGAGGGGGAGGTTTGCCGACAGTTCTAGATGAGGTGGCCGTCGAGGAGATCCTTCGCTACATCAACGGTCGTGAGAATGAAGAAGAGAGCAAGGGTCAGGGATCAAGGTCAAGCAGTCAAATAGCTCCCAAGAAGACAAAGAAGCAAAAGAAGGCAGTCATTCTTATTTCTCATAATCATTTCAATTTATCATTACGTTGCCAATACTGTATACATGTGTGCTGTGGTGAAGGTACTTCACTGGTCTATGTGCCATTATAGAAACTCTGCAAACTTTTGATCCTGATGGGAAAGGGATCATTTGACAGAGGTTAAAAATCCAAAAGACGGAATGCCTATTATAGCTCACCGATGGGTTAGCTCCCATTTACCAATTGTTACAGGATGGAAGACTGAATTGCTTTATCCAATCATACAGGACCTCCGAGAAGCTCTTAAGATATACTATGCAGGTTTTCTGTTGCGTTGTGTTACATTTTTAAATTAGATATTCTGTTAACATTTCTTGATGCGTCTCTCTTGTCTATTTATTATTGGATTATATTGGTGCTACGTATTAGTTAAAAATAGATCCTCATTCTTCCGTACTCAGAAACTTCTCAACTTTGTTTCGTTTCTGTTAACAGTCAAAGGAAAATGTTCGTGATTTCGACCCACTCTCTAATCTGCGCAGTTCATCGGAAACATCGAGCTCCTTGGGCAGCCTGGCAGACTCGAACTGCAGCGGTGGTAGAGACCAGATGAGCGGATCGGGACACGATCAACTCACTTCGAGTCTCGATTCAGTCCAAGCAAAGGCACATGTTTATCCAACGCAACCAGAAGAAACGAGCAAGTCGGCGATGTCAGAAAATCCTGTTTCGTCGCCAAGCACAAAGAAAAATGTACGAGCTAGAAGTGCAGCACTTGAGAGACACATGAGTTCAGTTGCAGGTCATTCTCCCTCAGAGGCTATGAATCATGGGCCAAGTGCCGAGCCGTCGTGTATGTCGTACGGCGATCGACACGTATTGAAGACGACCCGGATTCATCCCACTCTGACCCAATTCAAGAGCGCATGTGCAGCTGAGGCCGGGCTGAACGTCTCGAAGAGTCCAAGTGCCTTGTATCAGAAGAATCAGAAGCACGGGATTCCCCCTGCCAATGGTGAACAGAATGGAGTCCAGGAGGATGCAATGAAAAAGCTACAGACGAAGAACGTCCCTATGCCAGATGTGGCCGATGATGTTCTGAAAATACCGGCTGAGCACCACCAATCGCTGAAACCAGCTCTATTA
>JAQFXW010004064.1:0-11372 GCA_034693945.1 Dendrobaena attemsi
TCAGAAATCATCTTCCATCCCTTGTGCCCAGTCTTCGACCCTATTACTGAAAATTATACATTATAAAATGCCCCCCCTGTTTTCCACTGGACGCACTTGAGCCCACTTGGTATAGGGATAGAAGTCCCTCATTATACCAAACAGTATTTTAATTTTTTTATTTACACATTTCTATACCGCCCATTCAGTCTTCTACTATTCAGAGCTGGTCCCGATTACAGCCCGAAGTATAGTACATAAATTGAGAAAGCAGGGTTGAAGATGCATAATATTATGGTCGATTAATTATTGCACCAGAAGCGTAATTAAGATGACGTTCCTGTGTCTAGCGTGTTGCAAACCCACTCATTTAAACAGACTACAGAAAACTGCTTCATTTATGAAGCTTCTGTATACAGCTAATGATCCACTAACTAGTTATTTTTTTTTATTAACCTTTACTAATTTACCCTATTCTGCTTATATAAAACTGATTGTATATTGTACCGCTTTGTTTCGGGTTTTAAACTATTATACTTCTCTTTAGGACCTACTAAGAATGATCCTGTAATTATGGGGACGACTTGATCAGTTTATAAGGCTTCTTCTGCCCATGAAATGAGTCCTTCGCACTTTCTCTCTAATTTTGACCTAATATTAATTTCTGTTTCCTTGATAATTACTATTATTGTTTTGCAGTCAGTACTTGTCTGTATGTGTGTCATGATTTGAATTGATTCAACAATTATCAGTTGGCTGTCAACATTTATCAGCTGGCTGTCAACATTGTGATATTTTCCAGGTAGCCCTGGCTTGCGCGACTTTCGGCCCCTTTTGGGTTTCCTGGGTGGCTTTCAACATGTTTATGCCATAATTGTCTGTTTGAAATGTTTATTGGTTGGTTGCTGAAATATATGAAATGAAGTCCGTAATCACACACTTCCTCCAAAAGATGACTCGCAATTCATCGCTAGATCCCTATACAAAAATATATTAACTTTCTAACAAAAATAAACTACAAACAGTGACAATTATAATTTAAACTGCTAAAATACTTCTGTTAATTTAGTTACTATCTTGTGAACATATTCTGCGTTATTGTCAGAGTGTTTTCTTGCATTAAACGAATATACATACATCGCCTGTGCAGTCGTACAAGGGGAGGCAATTGCTTATTGTATGGTCTAAGAAAAAGATCCGTACTATTAGCCTATGCTATATAGGAGCAGTCAGAGACCGACAGAGAAAGTGAATGCCTCTGTCTCTGTCTGTCTCTGTCTCCATCTCTCTTTCTCTTTCTCGCTCTCTGTCTCTCTCTCTCGCTGTCTTTCTCTGTATTACTGTGTTTCTGTCTGTCTCTGTCGGTGTTTATGTAAACAGTGGAAGAATGGAAAGGTGAAGAAGAAGAGGAAGACCAAGAATGATTATGCCTCTCTTTATTCGTTCCTCCAAACAGCCTTTTCAGTCGTTCTGGGGTCGAGAGTATTTTGGAGTCATTGTCTTGATGGAATACAACATGTAATAGATGCCTGTCTCTGTCTCTGTATGTCTCTGTCTCTGTCTTTCTCTCTTTATATGTCTCTCTTTATCTGTCTCTCTTTATCTGTCTCTCTTTATCTGTCTCTGTCTGTCTGTCTCTGTCTGTCTTTCTCTCTTGCTGCTGTCCTTTTGTCTTTTACTGTCACTGTCACTAATAGATGTCTCGTTTGCATCTGTATGCAATACATTGTTTAGTCACTGCTACTGTCCGGACAATGAGAGCCAGGCTCCTGGAAGCCAGGATATCTACGAACCAATAGCGGTTCAACCCCTCCCAACACCCAATTTATTTGGCTGGGTAGGCCTACTTGGCAGCAACTTGCAAAGCTCGACCTAGCCTCCATTGCTTCCGACTTCCCTCGTCTTACCTTTTCTCCTAACGTTGAACCAAATATTGAGTGCACATTTCTTGCTCCTCATATCCACTGCCTTTGCTGTTTTGACTGGACCCCTTCACTCTCTCATCGATCCTCCTAACTGTAGTCCTACTTAAGTGCTGCTCAATTAAGCGCCATTAGATCAATTATCGCTACAGAGAAAGCGAGAAATATGATGAATGCGATTGTGACGGTGATTGAAACTACGATTATAATTATTATTATTGTTGTCTCTATTCTTAGAAAGCTTAATCTGTTCAATTAGCATACTATTAATATTCACTAACAAAAATAAGGCCCTATTTGTTCACTTTTAATTATTATTACTGTTAATATATTTTTATAATTATTATCATTAGTGGTAGTACCGTAGTAGTGAGAGAGAATGGTCGAGACGCTGGCACGATGAGCTTAAGAACCGAGTTTACTTCAGACAAAACTCCTTCACTTCAGGTTGACACAATCTTCATTCGCTTGGCGGCAGCATTGTAAATGGAGATGTATACAACCAACGTTTAAATTCGACTCCTCTTGTAAAGACCGGATCATTGATTGATTGAGTGATTGATTGATTGATTGATTCGTTCATTCATTCATGCTGTGATTGTAATTAAAATGTGACACGCTGTGTGTCATTATGACTTGAAAATAAAAAGAAGAAATATTAATATTAGTCTAAGTTGCAATTATTGCCTTAGATTTCATTATATGAGAGGTAACAGAAATACTGTTGCAGAATTGCAGTGTCAGTAATAAAAAATAGCCTAGTATTTATAACACGAAGAACAATAAGCTTTTGACATATCATTGATGATCATTGTTGCTCAACTTATAAATAAAAGAACAATTTCCTATAAGAGACACATTAGAACTTGCTTTTCAGTCTGAATAGACAGATCTTTGAATATGACCAGCATGCTCTCTCTCATAATTATTATAGACACAATTTCTGCAGTGGCTATACATAAACAACCACGATCCACGCATGCATATATGCACACATACGCCTATATATAAAGATAGGCATAGATGAATGCACTTTAACGTAGTCTATTTATATACTGTAGGCCTATTATACCCTCATATTCATACACAAGCACATTATGTTAGCAGCCATTATTTATTTTTCATAATTGCAATACTAGCGGACATCCTGTGTCCTTAATAACAATCCTTTAATCATCTAAATTGAACGAAGTTGAGACGTGACTGCGCATGCTCAGTGAACCGTGAAGGTCGTAGGAACGGCTTGTGCCGAGTGACCTTCCAGGAAGGCGACCCCTGGAGAGGGCGGGGTGACGAGAGAATCCGTTGAGGAGGGGGACCGGAAGTGGAAAGATAGGATGACCCGCGCATTGGAAACGCCTAGTGTACGACTTCCGGTCTACTGCTGTACTGGTTCCCTGTTGTGACGACGAGACTTCCACTTCCGCTCGCATCAACGTCATCGATCGTTTCCAGAGCGGAACCGGAAGTGACGTGGTGACGGAAGAGGAGGAGGACCCTCCTATGTCCTCCTGCATCACTTCCATCGATCGGTTCAGATTGACCAGCGGAAGGGACGATGACGTCATCTGACCACCGTTCCGCGTCACATCCGGTGGAGAATCTGCTTCTGTAACGGGTTGAAGCATGGCTGTGGCGGTGGCGGTGCAGAGTCTCGGCCACTGATCCGGGCGCAGGGACTCGAGGCGGCGCTGAACCCTATCCAACGACACCCGATCGGGGGCACCGTTCGATCTCGTTGCCACGGGAATAGGTGTCATGGCAACCTGCGTCATGGCAACCGGCGTCATGGCAACCGGCGTCATGGCCACCGGGGTCATGGCAACAGAAGAGAGGGAAAACCTAAACGGCGCGCGACCATTTCTCGTCACGTTAGCCGTGTCGTTCTGTCGGACGCTGGTTCCCTGCTCTGCGTTGACTGCGTGTTCCTCGTCGATCGGAGGCAGAAGCTTCTGGAGCCTCATCCTTGACCTTCTCTGTCCGTCCAAGGTCCTTCGAAGTCCAAGAGCGGGTCGTCTGAAGGGCGGCATGCAGTGGGCGCCAACGGTGAGCTGTGGCAACGAGTGTCGTGAGTCCTTCTGCGGTTCAAGTTGGGTGGACAGCGTGATACCTGTGACGGACATCGTCAGTGGACCGTCACTGACCACGCCTGACTGACCAATGGTCGTCTGCGCTGATCGTGCTGGGCAGTCCAAGTCCGGTCTAAGTTCCGGCATGGATATCGTTTCAGAGATCTGTGTTAACACAAAATAACACATAATTATTATGTCACAGTTGCACTCCATCGACATACGTAGACCTACACGGTATCAGAAAAAGGAGTACGTAAATTGCGTACGGCTTATTATTAATTGTAACATTATTGATAAAGGTCGTTGATATTACTGATAATAAAAAATAATTATTATTATTTTAAGGGTACGGTATGCTTCAAATTTCTGGATCAGACTGTCCAAACAATATCCTGGTAGCTACATGTAGGCCTATACACACAATGACACAGATAGATTTTGGATCACGTCTTACCACCTACGTCGGCAAAGACCTGGATGAACAACAGAAAACAGTTCCACTACTGAAGAATTAAGCCTATAGGTTTAATAGTTTTTTGTATCCGAGGTATCATTGATCTTATAATTATCGGCCTAATAATCGTCTAGACAAATAAAGATCGTCGCTCTAAAACGTCTGTCAACACCGGGGGAAGCAATAATATCATTATCCATCATTAATTTTTTTAAATTTCCTTGAACGTGTTGGCGGATCCAATTCCTATATTAATTAGTTAGGCTTAAGCAGTGTAGGCTCTATAGGTCTATAATAGCCTATCTTTCCCCTTCATAGCTAATGAATAGTTGTACCTGTACCTATTGTGCCTTGAGTAGATAGGCTACTGAACTTCGTTTGGCTTATGGCTTAATGTCGTGTTGTTAGGAGACACAAGATGCACGTGATCAACATCTGCCTCTTGATTGGATGATGATGATTGATGACGTAATCTCTTACAACAAAGGGTGTTGGTGACGCAAAAGCCGTTGCCTTGGTAACGCTATTGTAGAGGCTCGCTTATTTTAAGACACGTCTTGTTCTTAAAATGTTTTCGCAAAATTTGATAAATATTTAAGATTTTCGGTTGATTTTGGCCAGGAATATGGCACTCCGAATGCTCAGAAATAAGACGACGTGTAGTAGGCCTACATGCATATGTAGTATTCGATATCACAAGGTATTCAGAAATCTCCTTATCGAAACATTCGATGGAATGACCTTGGAGGAATGGTCGTCAGAAAGGAAGGAGTTCATTGTTTAAATTTATTTGATTTTATTCGATGTTATAGCTGTTCATCTATACCTGTCGTGCACCAATATATGGATCCTAATATCAAATTAATACAGAGTTAGAACCCTTAGTGACCTGAGTGGAAATTTTAATAAACTATTAGCCTGAATAAACTCAACAGTGCTAAAAGAGAAGTGTATAAACCAAATACATAATATACCTGCAGTATACAGAATTTTGCATTAGCCTATATATAGTATGACCTCAAATAGGTCTAAACACGCGCATAATTTGTGCTTGCAAACATAAATAATTAAAGCCTACATTTGTATAAAGTAAATTTCTATGAATTGTTCCAGAGTGAGACTACCAAGAGACAACTTAGTCAAAGTTAAAGCCATATACAGAAGCATTTAGAAGTCAGCTTTCACGCACAGACCATGACAGAAGATGACAGGTATTGTCAAATTAAGATTTTTTGTACTTAACTAATACAATTCTTGTTAATAATTTTTGTCTATCTGACGATTACAAAGAGAAAAACAAAATATATGCAACACAAGACTTTTACCTTATTACTTATTCGCATTTACTGAATTTGAGGGTTCGGGAGGCTTTGCTTTCAGGAAATAGATTTTGATATCCAGGAACTTCAACTTCAATTTGATTGAAGAACATCAACAAAAAGCAATCTCAAAGACAACATCGGGGTAAAGTAAAAAAACGAGGTAAGCCTATTTCAAGATTCAATTTGCTTTTATTAACATCTTTTGGACACCTAACACTCGAAACTTGACGAAGCCTCTAATGACATGAGAGCGATATATTTTTTCATCTTATTAAAAATAGTCAACTATTATTGACTACTAGTAAACCCTTCTATCTACCCATTTCACGTTCTTGCCTACTAAAATAGTCAACTTTGCGATATAGACTTAGGCAGGATTAATTGAAGAAGCAAACACAGTTAATTTGAACTTCAGATTCCTGACAATATCGTGACGCTGGTTTAGAGGTTGAAAGCTATTTTGGCTTTTAGCTGCTTGAAATAATCTTGGCTTTCTGTGTGTCCTCACAAGATGAGAACGCACAGGAAGCCAGTTGTTAGATAATTTACAAAGCCAACTTAGAAACAGAACTTTCAGACGTCGAAACTTCGAAACAGAAGTCAACATCCAAGTATAACGTATAAACTCACAATAGATGACATCAGGTATTTACTCTCAGATTCTCCTTCTGTTTTTGCTTATAACAAATAGCCTTTGAACAAAATTAGAATTGAAAATCAAGTAGTAGATAATAACTTAACTTTTTCATCTCTCTGTATCTCTATTGAAGGACGGTTGTTTTCAGAAGGTTAAAAGTAAAAACTGCAGAAGATTAACTTTGCCTTGAATGTCATTACTGCAAAGCAACGTCAAAAATAGGACACCAGATACTTGAAACTCATATTATCCCGCTTTACTTTTTGAGGCACTTTGCAGACTGAAAAGTATTTAGGATTGAACTGACGGAGTGACGGTTGAAGGAAAGGCTAAATACGTGTATTCTAGTAAATTAATTTACTTCACTTTTGATATATTACAGTAAAGTTAACAAAACTCTGGAACGAAGACACCAGGTATTTGAATTCAAAAATATTGTTTTGATTGATAAGGCACTTGAGAGATTGAACATTGTGTTGCTTATCTATATTTATTTACAGCGGCGGATCTAGAAATTTATTAAGGGGGGGCCCAAAAATTTCGGAACTCATCTTCCCAAAAATCTAATGTTATTTGGTCCTCAGTCACACATTTTCTTATTTCTTTGATAAAAAAACGTTGCGGTTAAATTGGGGTAAGCATTGAAGTTAAGGTTTGGTTAAGAACATTAAGAACATTAGGTTTTGGCTAAGGACATTCGCGCGTGAGCGCGGAAATTTTTTTGACCTTTTTTTAATGCAATATCATGTGACACACAGTATTTGGACGCCGCGGTAATTTATTTTGGAGTCCATTCACAAATTATGGGCGAAATTTTAATTTAATATTAATTTTAAATGGGTTAGCATTGAAATTAGGGTTAGGGTTACGGAATGAATTAGGCTTAGGGTTATGTCTAAGGGGGGGCCCGGGCCCCCGGGCCCCCCCCTGGATCCGCCACTGAGTGCAGGACTTTACTAGTTAACTAAAACACACACTATAAGATTTAGGTACTCTTGGAAAAGATGTAAAAAGCGTAATTGAGTTTTAAACAACCGAAAGATTGGGATATTTCTCAGTTGAATTGGTAGACTATTCCACATGTATGCATGTATGTATGCATGAAGTCTTATGAATGTATGTATGAATGTATTTATGTATGTATCTACGTATGCATGTATGTAAGTATATGCACTGTATAGGCCCTACGTGTATGCAAATATGCATTTGTATGTATGTAACCTTGCAAGTGTACACATAATTACATATAATACCTACGTATGCATGCATCGTATGTTCGCTATGTAGCCAGTGTTCGTTATTATGGTTCACACTGAAGAAATATTCACTGATTTGAAAGTATTGAGAATTGACCAAATTCGGCACTTTCAAATAGGGATCTTCAAGTATCACTATGACCAAGGCCTCTTACCTATAGCTTACTAAAACTTCTTTACCCTAAATATGGATGTTAGGCTAGTCTTATGCACCGGACAAGAAGCTGTAATGTATACATACATAATTCTCGTGGTAACAATGTAACCATCAATCGATGTAACGATAAATGTAGCAGTGTCCGGCAATAACGCTAAATATTCACTAATGTACCGGTATTCGTCAGGTGGCGCTTACAATTCGCATTTCGCTAACATACTGCTTCCGATCGCACTAAGGGCGCTTTATTCACGATCACGATAATTTGATTTATTTTCAAATTTACATTTTAAGTCGCATTTTGTTCAGAGCTTAAAATAGTTCGTCATTTTTGACGGATTATAGCCATATAGGTTACCCAAAGTACGTAGGCCTACAAATTCACGACTTTATTCGAAACGTACAGTGCTAGAGTTCGACTACGGAACGACATCCCCTAGCCAATCGCCTTCTATCCAATCTTCAGCTATTTAAACAAAAGCTGCGTAGGGCCTACTTATATTGTTAATAAATTAAACCCACCATTTATTAACACCATTATTCTTCATTGATAGCGAATAGGCCACTAGCCATCATTGTTATGCTGTGTCTGTGTGATTGTTATAATTGTTGAGTCTTTAGTCTAGGTAAGATAGTTAAGGGTTTATTTTATTTTCATTCTAAGCTGTTTTTAGTTCTCAGTTGCGGTTAACAAAGACGGTCTTCAGAAAACAGCAAATTCACTCAGATGGACTTGGCGTGCGCGTTGATTGGCCCTTTCTCGGTCTCCTCGGTAACCATCTGGATTTTTCATCAACTATAGGGCCTACCAATTTACGTTTGTCATGGTTACCGAAGTAAATGACTTATAAATGACTATGTATGCATGCATGTGTAATAATAGTGCATGTTCATGAATTAGACTCCTGCTCAATCTTGTAGGCTTACATTGTGACAGATTATTCTCGCACCAATTGATGTTGGTGTAATTAACATTATTTGTTGCTATTGTTTTTTTATTACTATCACTACTGGAGAATTTTCTAAGCTATTCACATCGCAACAGCGTACGAAGGAGTAGGTCTACCTGGTGGTCTACGAAGGTCGCCCTGAGTTCCAGGCGGTGGTGTAGTGATGTAGCTCGGTGCCTTGCGTCCAAAGGTTCGAATCCATCTCAAGCCAGTGCGTGAAACCTTGAGCAAGTCCTTCGCCTGCAATTATGGTTCTGTGACACTTCTGCGTGTTACCTTCAACTCAGCAGACATGTGGGCGCTGCGGTCGGGAGTATAGGCCTACGGTGTACCGGTAGTAGTGGACTTGAAGAGGCGCTATAGAAATCTTTTAAATCATAATATTATTACTGAAATGCAGACTTTCCATTGTCGATCGTCGAAGAGGTAAGTGTTATGCGCCACACTATTTATCACTATCACTATATCAATCTATCTATCACTATCTATCTATCACTCCTAGAACTTTCCACTCAAAGTTGAAGTTTCACCTCTTCAAACAGTCACACACTGATTCCTCTTATTCTCCTCCTTCCAACCCTCGTCTTAAACAACACCCGCCTTAACAGCTGCTCTGCCCCTCTGACCTCCTGGAAATCGACCTCGGACCACCACGGACTGTCTTCTGACTAACCCTTTTGACTTTACGCATGCAGCGCTCGTGAATTAGCGGTGCCCAGCGCTCGGCTTTACAGAGCGCTATAGATATCTCGAGATAACGATTACGATCACTGTCACTGCCAATTAACACTTCGTTCCTCTGACCTTCGAAAACAGGCTTCTAGAAAAAGGTGAAAGAAGTCACACGGACACACTTGCGAACAATTCTCACAATTGTTCGCAAGTGTGTCCGTGTGACTTCTTAGGAGTGCCCTAGGTAGTGCAGACGTGGAATATCAGTTGAGCTGATCTCGACAGAAATACGAAAGACAGCGTTACTGTTTGCTACTTTTCACAAACATTCACAGCTGAACAATGCAAACAGTTTAAATCAGTCTTCATTAAAGCACAGTTTTGTTTCTCCAAGACTGCCAGTGTCCGGGTCCTGGCTTCTCTAAACAGACGCCCTCTTCCCACCATTTGTAGAAGTCGGGATACCAGTGTACATAGCTACCGTCGTCATTGGCATGCAGTAGAGCACACAGACGACACCAAGACGAGGTTGATATAAAAGTTCCCGTCTTCTTCCAGCGAAAGTATTCGTTGTAGAGTGCGTCGTTTCTGTCGAGAAGATGGAGATAGGCAGCCAGTTCCTTAGGACTTTCAAAGTCGTCGACGTGAATGTAAGATCCAGGCGGAGCCAGGCCTCTGTAGTCGTCTGGGTGTGCTCCGAGAACAATCGGTATTATGTCATTCCTGAAGATATAATTCAGCTTAAATTAAGTTTATAGGATCCAACATCAGATTATCCTCACCTACTGCCCCTCTTGAGGTGCTTTAGGTGTCGATTTACAAATTGAAATTACAATTACAAACACGATATGATTTTACTCGAAATTTGGGCGTTTAGCCAGTTAGTCTCACATTTGTCGTTACACCGCGGTCACGCACATAATTTATACTTGGATAATCAGTTTATTGAGTCGCTGCGTCGGCGATTCCCCCAAGTTACCGCACTCAGGGTTATTGAATATGGACCTATTAACCTATATACGGTAGGGCCTATAGTGAAGAACAATAAGGCCTGTACTGCACAAAATGCACATACAATCGGAGGTACCACGTTTTTTGACACTTTTGTACGCGAAATCCAGAAACACATAGAAGTCTTTCATCCAATGCTTATCAGTGTGGGGCGTGCATGGTGGACC
Source organism: Dendrobaena attemsi (assembly GCA_034693945.1). Lineage (NCBI taxonomy): Eukaryota > Metazoa > Annelida > Clitellata > Crassiclitellata > Lumbricidae > Dendrobaena > Dendrobaena attemsi. Next base: position 10,600 of record JAQFXW010004064.1, read on the forward strand.
ATTGGTGATGTAGCTCTGCGCCTTGCATCCAAAGGGCACGAGGGGTAGAATCCACCTCGAACCACTCAAGGGCGTCATTTCAGTGTCATTCAGGAGGAGCAGAGCTTTCAGCGATCCGCAACTCCCCAATAAAATTACGACCTTTAACCTTTTTTAGTCATCACTTCCATTTCTCAAAATTTGTCCCCTTCTTAATCCGAAAGAAACATTTCTCTCTGCGCCTCGCAATAACTCAGAATAGTTGATTCAGGGGTGCAAACACATTTGATCTCGAGGTAGGGGTAGGGGCAAACACTTTGATCTCTAATTCAGGGTGCAAAACTTGTGATCTCAAATTCAGAGGAATATGCCCCTCCCAAATGACGTCCCTGGAGCCACTGCGTATGAACCTTGAGTAAATTCTTCATTTACAAATGAGCTGTGGCCCTTCGACGTGTTAACTCAGACACAGCATCTATCGGTGTTGCAGTCGTAGGCGCCTCTCAGTAGTAGTCAACTTCAAGCACTTGAGAAATCTGGAGAAATCTGAGAATAAATAATATGCACTTAGTGAATCACTATGCAGCAGTTTATAGGCTATATAACGGAATATCCCCCACACCAAGATAGGAACCTGGACCCCAGGATACTTCGTTCAGGATCAGCCCGTTCCTCGCCCTTGTAGATTCGGCCACACCCTTCGGGCTGTGGTCTTATACGCTGCCGCTGAAGTCTCGTGCTTCGTAGGATTCGAACTCGTGCCGCCAGGAATATGCACTATGTAGACGACCCTT
>JAQFXW010004065.1:0-11372 GCA_034693945.1 Dendrobaena attemsi
AGGCTAAAAATTTAGACTGCCAGATAACAAGAACACAGATCAGGATCTAATGTGGTTGATAGTAAATTGCACACAAAACAAGAAGAGATAGCTTAGTATCCCAACCGCACAAAACAAGAATAGATAGCTTAGTATCCCAACCGCAAACATAATTTCAAACTAAACTCGAATGCAGGACTTCTCTCGTTTCAGAATCACGCAACCTATTTATTATCTGCCTTTGCATCTTCTTTTGTATATAATTTTTATGCGATCGCAAACCATTCCAAATCGGATGATAATTGACGTCTTCAACTGCACAGAACTGCTATTACAGTTGCACAAATTAATTTCAGTACTGTCCAATTTGTGTAGAGAGCTCTGCACACTAAAAATGCCCTGCTTGAATGACTGGTTAAAACGAGGACTGCGTGTTTGAACCCAGGGGCTTCTATCCCCCCCAAGCAGCCGGGCTCAAAACACTGATGACCTTCCATTCCCCCCTTAAAAATCTTCCATCCCCAGACCAGTCTTTTCCCTCCCCTATTTCTGAAAATTATACATTATAAAATGTTCCCTCTGCTTTTCACTGGGCGCAGTTCGCCTGCTTAGTATAGGGATAGAAGCCCCTGTTTGAACCCCCGATAGCTAAACCACTGTCCATCTACCTTCAAGGATGCTGAATACAATAGTGGGAATCCTGTACAAATCAGAAAATCCAACTGGTTCAGTAATTTGCAGATGAATTTTTTGTTCAAATACAATGGACCACATCCACGTTGCTGAGTAGATCAGCTTAAACGAATCAGAATGATGGTAGACAGCAAAGGGTGTCGTGATTAGTTGACTAGACCCAATGGCAAGTTACAAAGAAAGGTGGTCAATTGAAGGCAATGTTGTCCAAAACTTAAACGCAGATGCAACCAAGAACGACAACAACAACAAATTCTCTTCTGATGTTTTACCTAAAGGCTCAAGGATAGCCAATTTAAAATTGAACTATTTTCACTAAGGGACAACTTTCCCTCAAAACAAAGATGACGAGTTTAGCCTTCAAAGAAGGTGAGCTTTACCTTCAAAGATGACTGGTTTAACCTAACACACCTGGATTTCACAAACTCAAATTCATGACGTGTCTCAAAAGAATGACATTTGAATAAAAACTATTCTTTCTCTCACCAAATGGACATCAAATAAAATAGAATATTCCAAACTGTCCCGATTGTTAACGATCACTCGTATCACCACAGAACAGGAGGCATGAAGACAGAACTATTTGCAACAAGGGATAACTTTCCCTCAAAACATATCTAAACAGCACAGTCAATCAATAAGAACAGCACACTGGGTTTAAAAACAACACCTCGTAATATCAGACAAACATCGCTACTACAACAATTACATCTGGCTCTTCTCAGCCAAAGAAGGTTTTAAACCATAACTTTCAGCAACACAGAACTGTATAATCATCTAACAGCTTACAAGCAAAACACTAATATTTCATAAAAAATGATTAGAAACGGAAAACAAATTCAACAAAGCTGCTGCCTTTCGCATTCACAGATCAACGTGAACAAAAAAGACTAAAATTCTGGAGACTGCTCCTTTTCTAAACGTTGAACATTACAATTCCATGCCTCTAAAGCAATGGTTCTCAACCTGTCTCGGCCACCTGCCTGGTGGTCTGCGAGCAACCAGCAAAATTCAGATTTTTAAATTTAAATCATAAAAACAGAAATGTTGTCAATTTTTGTATATTTTACACTTCAATACTGGCAGTATTAAACTTAAAATACGCTAATTTATAAAAAAAGATCTAAATTTATTATGGCCCAGTCATAGAAATTAATAGGGTCGCATAGTCATTAGCGGTACAGAATTATAATGGTGGTCCGTCACCCAAAGACAAAAACTAAAAGTCACCCTCAAAAGGCTGAGAACCGCTGCTCTAAAGGCTGCCACGGAAACGTCCACTCTTTGTGTGTCCCACTCAACAAGCAACGACAACAACATAGCAACGTGAAATAACAAATAAAATCAACAAATTAAATACCCGGAAGTGCTCCAATGCTGAACTCTCACCATTCCGGTGACATACTTTTTCTCCTCAACAGATACAATTGTAATTTGATATCGCCATTCTTACAACGTTCAGAAGTGCACACACACCCTTGTGGCGCAAGCGGAGTTGTACCGCAGGGAAATTGCGAGTGAAGGACTTGCTCAAGGTCCGTACGCAACGGCTTGAGGCGGGGTTCGAACCTGCGACCCTCTGGTCATAAGGCAACGACCTTACCACTGCGCCACCAACTCCCTCACACTAGAACCATCATCGGTACGCGTCTGTCCATCCTATCAAAGCCGCTCGGCCAGAGACGGAACATCTCTGCCATTTACTGACAGCAATTTGTTGATTGGTTGCATGTGTATGTGAGGGACCACCACTGGGGCCACTCTTCAAGCTTACTGTGCATTATTTACTTAACTGATTTTATAGTCTTGCTCATAACAGTGTTTAACACATCGACCTATATCAGGTGGATACAGCATTAGCAGGTTTAACTGAAATGTCATTTGAATCTTACATCTCTTAAGTTAATGAGTATGTTAATTTGCCGCGACGTCATGGGCCCTCTGACAGTTATTAATAAGAGGTCGTCGATCTATATGAGACCTAATGCAGATCGATGCAGCAAACAACCTCTTATTAGTATCTGTCTGGGGGCCCATGACGTCATGGCCAATTAGCATAATTCATATTCAAGCTTCGCTTTGGTTTGCTTATGCTGAATCCTAATATAGATCGATGGTTTAACATCATATAGCCTAGCACTCTGATTAAACATCTCATCTTTGAGCATTGCCAAATAAATTCATAAAACAACGCAAACACCTTGAAAAGTCAGTCTCCTTCCTTCTATAAAGCAAACTGACACTTGGGTAAAAATTTAAGATCAGCCTTGCTGGGTAAAATACTTTAAGAAAGTAGTGAAATTACGATAAAAGCTCTTCTAAATGATTAAGAACTATTAGAAATCAATTCAAAAAATACTTTTCAAGTCAAAAGCATTTGCAAACACGTTAAAACTACTTTTTAGTTCAGAATTCGAAAGCATATTCGAAATACTTCTTAATTGAGAAGTACTTACAAAAACATTAAAAACTACTCTTCAGTTCATGAGAATCTGAAAGCATATTTGAAATACTTCTCAATTCAGAAGTATTTGCAAACACAATAGAATTACTTTTCAGCTCACGAGAATTTGAAAGCATATTCAAAATACATTTAAATTTAGAAGCATTAATAAAACTGTTCAGCGCATAGGACTTTGGAAGCAGACTTTGAATAATTTTAATTCAAAAGTATTTGAAAATCATTTACAATAACTTTCAGAAGCATTTACCTCGGTTACGGAAAACAATACAGTATAGCACTTTTCAAAACCACTTAGCAGAGGCACTCCCTACTAAAGCTAGGCAGAGGAAAGCTGTCTACCGGCTGGCGAAACTAAGAAGAACAGGCACCACTGGGAGGTGGCATAAGAGATAGCTAAGTATCCCAACCGCAAACATAATTTCAAACTAAACTCGAATGCAGGACTTCTTTCATTTCAGAATCACACAACCTATTTATTATCTGCCTTTGCATCTTCTTTTATATATAACTTTTATGAGAAGTCCATTAAGAGACTGAAATCAACTACTTTCTGTTATTTCCAAGCACGTTGGAGTTGGAGCCACATTCAGCACTGGACATTCACCAACACACTGCTCAATTGCTACAGAATTAAGAATCTACCGTACGCTCAGATGAGCAAAACAATTAAACTCTTAACAACACGAAACTCAGCCCTTGATAACGACACAAGGAAATTATTATCCATTGGGATGCAACGACTATCCGATAACAAAGAGGCATGAGAAACACGTTCGATTGTACGTGAACTCTTAGAACACCAAAGATGCCCAACCACACCTGAAATAATTAAACGACATTTCTTACAATTCATATTACCATTAAATTCTGGCATGTTTGCAACAGCACTGTCTGCCAGTAAAAGACAAGGTTTGCTTTGTACCAGTAGCTTTACCAAACAGTCTTATGCAGTGGCCATAACCTCGGTTATATGACCTCATTTTAGGAGCTTCAAAGATCAAAAACTAGGTCATGACCTTGACATTTATTACAATTCATATTCCCATTAAATTCTGGCAGGTTTGCAACAGCAGTGTCTGCCAGTACCAGACGCGGCAGCTAGACAATGTAGTCGCTGTGGTCTACGACCACTTGCTATTCTTAAGAACATGAATTCTCATAAAGGTTGAACAGGGTTTACAAGACGCAAGGCAATCCTTATAATATTTTGATGGCTTGGGACAATAGAAACAATGGAACACTAGAAAATAAATACAGACACAAAAGTATGTATACATGGATAAACACACTAACATACAAACATATGCACATGCATATTTATATTCAAGTACAATGCCATACATAAATACACCCACCAATATACACACACACACCAATACATACACAAAAATACACACACCAATATACACGTACATACGTAATCATACATAAACGCATACATCATTAAAGACATAACTCTCGATATGACTTCCAAAGGCATCTATGTAAAGAGGTTTTCTTTGTACCAGTGATTCAGCTTCACCAAACAGTCTTATGCAGTGGCCATAACCTCGGTTACATGACCTCATTTTAGGAGCTTCAAAGATCAAAAACTAGGTCATGACCTCGACACGACCTCGTTCCTGAACTGCGGCCTGACATACTCCGAGCATGACCTAGAAGTCGTGATTCGTCACAAACTGTACGTGGCCCTTCTCCAGATCCTGGACTTGGTTAGCGAGATAAACGGCCCTAAAACAAAATGGTGTTTAATTCGTCAATTTACGCACAGAGTTACATCGACACGAGATAAACAAAAGTTCCTTGAGCTAATCCTTAAGCAGCCATCAGGGCCGGATTAACCCGCATACTTACTATACCCAGAGCATGAGTTCCCCCGCTTACAGGGGTCTCCCAACAGGAAGAACCAGGAGCTTCTATCCCTATACCAAGCGGGCGCAACTTGCGCATAGTGGAAAACAGGGGGAAATCAGTTATTTAGAATTTGTATCACATTTTGCCAGAAATAGGGGGAAAGACAGATCAGAATGGGAAGAATATATGGATCTTTGGGGAAAGGGGAATTGTATGAGGCACAGATATGGAAAAATAATACCAGTAGTGACTAGAAGAAGATAAGCAATATTATTATTTATTTATTTAGAAATTTATATAGCACCCCTTCAAGAACACTACTCAGAGGCACTCCCAAGCCAGCCCCGCCGATATTAGCCCAGTTGCTTAGTGGGATAGAAGCGAATGGAAAGAACAACGAAAATGTATTAGCCGTTAGTATAAAGTGAAAGTATTTGGACAGACTTGAAAATGAAATATCACTGAAACTTGCATACACACAACAACATGATTTTTAAAAAAGGTCATCAACTAGATTTTTGCATTGTATAAGATTTTCAGACTGAATTTTTGCATTGTATTATGCTTTTCAGACTGAATTTTTGCATTGTATTATGCTTTTCAGACTGAATTTTTGCATTGTATTATGCCTTTCAGACTGAATTTTTGCATTGTATTAGAATTTTAAGAAGAAAAAGCCATCTCAGAAACCGTGGAGAGAATTATGGGACTCTCTCCCAAAAGTTTCAAAATGCATCACTGGTACTAATGATACAACTGAGGTAAGGTAAAGGTGAAATCCAACCCGGGCCTTTCGACCCATTTGGAGGCGCTCATCTCCTTTTCCTTGGCCCTGAGCCGGCAATCGACGAATCCCAAGGTCCTGGACACGGGGCCGGTGTATTGCAGGATTTGCCGTTTCCTTCCCAGCTTACGCCGGTACCAAATTATAATGCTTGGTGACAGAGAGTCTTCTTAATTACAATATAAAATTATATAATAATTGTTATTACTTGTGTTCGGCCAAAGTTCCGAGTATTTCGTTTGTGCGTATTAGACTTCGTAGGTTCTTCAATTCGCCGGAGATTCGCGTCCACTGCAGATCAGACATCAGGTACGTCATATCGGACGCTTCCTTCGCCTGCATTCAAAACAAAAGCATCTTCGTCTTAATTGCTCCAAGCGTACGCGTATTATGCTTGCAACAGGGCGTCATGTAAGAGTGTGAACTTGTGTGAACGTATGTGTGGACTAGGGAATGACCGGATATGAGTTGGCCCAAATATTTGCGGATCCGGACCCGGATCCGGAAATCCTTGCCTACAATAAAAGCCCAAGTGTCATGTGAGTCTACCACTCTACCGTATTTAAGTATTACTTATTGTAACTTAAGTGCCATCGAAATATACCTGCTATATAAATGGATGCTCTTAGATTATTTACATCAATATAAAGAGAAGCACAAAATGAATCTACACGGTGAACGGAAAAAAACGAATCTCTCTTATTACAACGGTAACTTACTACGTAATAATTCGTATAATATTTTAATGAAACTTGGAGAAACTTCAGCTTAAAGATTATGAATCAGATAATTGTAATTTTTTAGTTATAATGTGTGTTCAAGATGTAATCCTTAGACCTCAACGCACGCACAAAGATGTGCTCGCCACAGACTATTTGCAGAATCGATAACAGCTTGATTAAATTCATCCCATGCTAGTAGACCTATATTAGGCCTCTATACCCTGACGCAGTTCTCCGACAATGCTCCTTTGACTTATAAACTGTTCTAGCATCACTTCCCAGATTTTCGGGTGCTATATAAATTTCCAAAATGAATGAATGAATGAAGACACACAAATATGCATACACAAAATATACCGATTGACACATACATACAGTCATACATCCATCCTTAAACACATCCATAGACACACACCCCTGTTGAGTTCGATCCGAGGGGCGCTATATAAATTAAGATTTGCATCTACATTTGCACACAAATAATATTTTATTTATTTATTTAATTTATTCACACATTTCTATTCCACCCCTTCAAGTCCCCTAATACTCAGAAGCGGTCCCGACTACAGCCGGAGGTGTTTCGGAGTTTACACGCCAAAGCGCCACGAGCAATTGTGAGTGAAGAACTTGCTCAAGGTCCTTACACGGCGTGTGGGATTCGAACCCGCAACTCTTCGGTTGCAAGGCGGCGACCTTCACCACTACACTACCGATCCCCACGATATATATAAGAACATCCACAGATACTTGTAAGTCACACATACATATACAATTATACAAACATGTGTACAAACATACACACATACATATACAGAGCGCCTCTGAGTAGTCTTCTTGAAGGGGCGCTATATATAAATGTTCGAAATGAATGAATGAATGAACAATTATACATACATAAATACATACATTACATACATGTGTACATAAACAAATAAATACATAAATGCATACATCCACAAATTGATTCCAGATTCCATGCAGAAGAATACACACACGAAAATGCATCCGTGGATATGTAGTTTACGTACGCCCTACGCACATGTATAAGAAAGCGTCTGTAAGTGACAGTTCACCTGTCTTTCGATACCGTGCGACGGCCAATTGGTGACGTGCTGTATCAGCCGGTTGTCAACGTAGTTGGCGAGTGATGGAGTCAGCGTCATCAACGGTTGCGGCGTAGCAGATGCGGAAGAGGACACAGCATTCACAGTGACAGACTGGTCACCATTTGAATCGCTGAAAGCAGAGAAGATCTTTGAGCATAATATGATTTTATTCATTCATTACAAACATTTATGAATAAATAAATAAAAACAAGGGTACCTCACAGAATAGCTAGAACACCAGCTAAGCAGAGTAAAAGTACTGGGAAAACAAAGTGTATCAGCTTAGATTTAAGGGAGTCTGCTAAAATCTCCTACATTGTCCGTATTTATGTATTTATTTATTTACGCATTTCTATACCACCCCTTGAAGTCCTCTACTACTCAGAAGCGGTCCCGACTACAGATCGAGGGAGTGTCGGAGTGTTCACGCCGAAGCGCCACGAGCAACTGTAGGTGAAGGACTTGCTGAAGGTCCCTACGCGGTGGCTCGGGTCTGAATCGAACCCGCGACCCTTCAGACGCAAGGCATCGGCTAATTCCATTGTTCCACACACGCCCCATGTACTAGCTCGAGATGTTAAGAGACAGAGTGTCAGCAGACATCAGGCTCTAAATCGGTACCGCGCAGGAAGGGAGGTTCAAGTTCTGTGCCACAGCCACATTTAATAATGCATGCAGGCCTAGACCCAGCCCCACACAATCAGGCTGAACCCTGAATGACACACGTCCTTCAATTATGTCTACTTTAAGGTTTACTTAGTAGGTCGTCTGCTGCTTCTGCCTCGGTATCGGTTGCATGTACGCCAGCATTTCTCATAGTGGTGGTCTGCGGACTGGCACCGGTCCACGAGGTATTGATCACCGGTCCATGGAGAAATGTTAAAATAAGTTGAAATCATTCAAATTGTCATCCAACATAACTACATTCAAATTTATTTTTCAAAATTTAAAATAAATTACGTAGGCCCTATGCTTTAGTTAAAAAAACATATATTCATTTATTAAATTCACATCAATTGACAGACCGCAACATGATTACAGATAGGTTATGTGAAATACGGCCCGCATAGCAGGTCGGCCTTTACAGCGGGTTAGACTTATACTAATGGTCTTAAGTGCTGGAACGCTCCTGGTACGGCCAAACCAGGAGTGAGGGTGGGCGATCTTATTTTCCAACAGACACGGGACAAACCACACATCAGAAAAGCGCTAACAACAGCTAACAGAAACTTAAAATAAACAGATGATATAACATGTACCATATCCATCAACAGACTCGAGTGGTGAGACACGTTATTATAGTAGTTAATATCAGCGAAAATGATCGTTTTGTTCCCTACATCCGGACAAAAGCTCCCACAATCTGTTATTGACTTCGGCTGATTTGTTTTGGAGCAATATGGAGATTTTGACAGATAAATAATGGTGTGGTAGAAAGTGTTCTGGTGCATTAGGTGCGACAAGTTCAAATAGATTATTAAGTCGATTATTCCAGACAAATATAGGTGTTCAAGTCGTTACTCTAACAATAAACGAAAAGAATTATAATTATTATCGTACAATGTAGATATAACACCTTTATTACATTGATCGCACACTATAATACACATCATAATAATCATTACTTAAGGATAAGCTTAACCAATTCTTTGCACTGACGGGAACGGCCTATTTTGTCTTAAGCTGTCGTTAAACTGAAGAAACACACACACACACACACTTACACACACTTAATTAGGCAGTTTGTATTAGCACACGACATTTAGTTAATAAGGCTAATAATTAATGTAAAAATTAAGTTAGTATAGGCCTATTATTGTGTCCTACCTGTTAAGACTTAGTCTGAACAAATATCATACGGTACAAAACCGCAATCACTGTAGAGTTTAATTAAAGTCCTTCGACAGTTCATCTAAACAACCTTCACATACAATCGGTGAGGGTCTTTGTGCACTGATGTCAACGGGGAATAAGTCAGTATTTTATTTCTTTATGAGGGTGAAAGGTGTTAGGCCTACAGAACCTCCATAGTTATGGCCGTAACGCTTACCGATGTAGCTAACTGGGTCAGTTATTATAGAAGTTAAAATCAGCGAAAATTATCTTTTTGTTCCTACACCCGGACGACTATGGCTCATTCTCGCTCCTCTTACTCTATTGTCTATCTCTGTGGAATGCACTATCTCCATGTGTTAGCTCTGAAATTCTTTCTGACAGTCTATTTATTTCCTCAATATATTTTTGCATTTTACTTTCTAACACTGTTATCTTTCTGTTGCTACTATAAACAGCACTATATCATCTGCAAATAATGAGATTCCTACCCCTTCAGGTCCTTCCGGTGTATCATTAATCATTAATAAAAAATAATAAAGGCAATATAATAGATCCCTGTGGGGTTCCGTTTGCCGGCTCAAGGGCCAAGGTAAAGGAGATGAGCGCCTCCCAATGGGCCTTCGATCCGTGGTTGGACTTTACTTACTTACTTTCAATGCCCTATAGATAGGCATACGCCTGGTTGCCCAGGCCTGAATGTTCCATTTGCATCTAAGAAAATTTCTTTTTGGACAAAATTTGACCATTTAATTATATATATACTGTTAGCTCATTTTCTTCTTTTTACTATATGCACTCTGATTAGGTCATATGCCTGCTGGGAGAGGCGCATTAGAAATCTATACATACAAAATACAATACAATACGAACGGACCTGAATGCGCTGTTTTCATTTCACTTCAAATTCATTCATTAAAATCAGTTTCATGACCTAATCTTTAGACATGACCTTTCAGGTTTGATAACCTTTAAATCTTGTTCTTAAAATGTATAAACATGTCCTACCTTCGTTATTCAGACCATGTTTGCATTCGTTGCTGAGTAATTTCGATCTTATGCAATACTATATAATCACATTATATAGTATATATGCAATCACTATATAATCACATTCCTAAATATTAGTATCAGAACGATTAAATTGGTCAGACTGAGGTTTAACTCATTGCTAAGACTCTTGGATCGCGGAGGTGTAGTCGTGTCGTTGTGTGTCCGCAGAGCGTCGGGTTCGAATCCATCTCAAGCCACCTGTTATTTATTTATTCTATTTCTATCAACCTATTACTATGCCATCCCGTCAAGTCCATTTTCTACTCATAGGCGGCCCCGACCACAGCCCTGAGGTGTGTCGGAGTTAACACGCCGATGGACTTGCTTAAGGGCTTTATACGGCGGGTGGGATTCGAACCTGCAACTATTCGGTTGCAATTACCTCGAGAAAGGTTCAGTCCCTGGTGAATCGTCCTTTATGAAACGTCTGCTTTATGAATCGTCCTTTGAAAGAAGGTCCGTTTGATGAATCGTCCTTTAATGAATCGTCCTTTGATGAATCATCCTTTGATAGAACGTACGTTTGATGAATCGTCCTTTAATGAATCGTCCTTTGCAATTGTGAGTGAAGGACTTGCTAAAGGTCCTAACGCGGTTGGTGGGATTCAAACCCACGATCCTTCGGTTGCAAAGCGGCAACCTTCACCACTACACTACCACTCGCTACAGTTTCTCGACCCAAACCCGTGGAAGACCAACATAGAGAGAGGAACAGTAGTCTAGGCGACTAAGGACGAAAGCATGTACCAGAGAGATCGAAGCATTGAAGGTCAGAGATCGGGCAATTACTCTGAGCTGTCGTAGCTAATAATAGCAGCTGCGGCTTACAAGATTAATGTGAGATGCAAAAGTGAGCTCAGAGTCTATTAGGACCCCGAGGTTGC